>NESQ01000335.1:0-105751 GCA_003070745.1 Tuber borchii | reverse complement strand
TTTGGCGCTTTTGCCCGTCCCCCCAAAGATGCTGGGCATAGCAGCAAGAGATGCACGGCAAAGGCAGGTCAACAATGAGATTCTTTGTGATTTGATGGAAGCGATCTTTGCACCAATTGTTGCACTAGGGAACTCCGGACTTGAGGTTGAATGCGCCGATGGAAAGGTCCGATTGTGTTTCTTACGCCTCTCGGCGTGGATTGCGGATCACTTGGAAAATGTAACATTGCACGGTATTCAACAAAATCAGTGCGCTGTCTGTGATGTTCGACCGGAACAGCTAGGGTCCCATTTGAGACGTTCTGCAGCCAGACGAGATTATAGGAAATCCCAACATCTCTTCAACAAATACTGTGAAAACGACCAGCAGGCCAAGCAACAACTTACAGATTGTGGTTTCAAATTGCTTCCTAGCGTCTTTTGGGGGCTTCCGAACGTTCAGCAATCCGATCTGCCCAAACCAGATATTCTCCATATCGTGTACCTGGGAATATTCGAAACACACCTTATGAAATGGGTTATTGGATTTCTAAAGAAATACAAACGGCTACAAGCATTCGATGCTATCTGGAAGAGTTTAGATGTTTATCCTGGCTATTCCGCGCCGAACAAAGAGTATAGTCGGATCTCTCAGTGGACCGGAAAAGAGATGAAGAATCTGGTTAAAGTGATACTACCATGTTTTGCAGCCTCCCTACGTCGTCCGAGTGCTGCAGAACGTCCCATATTCACCAAAGCTCTAACCTGTGTCCGGTCGATTGTCGACTTTACTCTAATGTCACAATATACAAGCCATACCGATGAGACGATTCAATACCTCGAACAGTTCCTTAAGGCCTTTCATGATCACAAAGTCGTTTTTAAGGAGTACCGAAAGGATAAGTCCACTGCCAGGAAAGTGAGAGAGGTCACAGCCAGAATTCGAGGTGAGCATAGTGAAGTACTTAATCAACACCGCCTTTTGGGGGCTACATTTGCCAAAAGACGTCGGATTGCGGACGAGCAACGTCGCGATTTAGATGGAATTGTTGCAGATATATATGATGAGGATGTAGACTTTAACTTTGTTAAGATACATCTGTTGAGTCACTTCGGGGACCATATACGGCGCTTTGGGAACATTCAAATGTATTCTACCGAGTCGGGTGAAACAAGTCACAAAACAATGATCAAGGAGGGCTATCAGCGGTCAAATAAAAACGATGCAAGCCAACAAATACTACGATCATATTCTAGACTTGACAGCTTCAAAATTCATGAAATGAATATCCAAGCGGATCTATCGCGTCCGATTCGAGACGAAGTACGCGACAAACAGCGCAAACGGCAAGTCGGTTCAGTAACTAAACAACCAATGGGTTTCACACCAACCGTGGAAACCATTTCCCAGCTCTACGAGAGTTTGAGAAATATTCCGGACCTTTTAATGGATTATTATCGACGGAAGTCGTCTGTGAGCCAACATTTTGATGTGGATTCGGTTAAACAGTTTCCAGTTGAGATATGTCGGCTTTTACGTGTCCCGGTAGAGAACTTTCAGGACGAGAGAGAGGTCACTTGGCACCTTCTTCGGTGTACCGGAACCCAGCGTTGGAGGTCAACAGGGCAGAGCAGGAATGATTGGGTATGGGTGGATTCGGGTAATAGAAGTATTTATGGAGCACTAAAAGGCTGTTATCCGGCCCGCTTGGTTTCGATAATGAAAGTTCGAGACCCAAGAACGGGTTTAGTAGATAGACTGGTATTAGTAGATAGAGTATATGTTGAGAACTCGGGGAAGCTCAGCGATATAACGGGACTTGTTACCGTTACTTTGGGGACGGCGAAAGGCCCAAACGGAACAACCGAGATAGTCGTTAGTATCAAACGGATCATGGGCATGGCGCATTTAGTACCCGAGACTAGTGGTAAGGATAACAACCGCTGGTATGTAAATAGTAGGATTGATTTAGAAACATTTAATAGAATTTATTGAAAACTTTACAGTAGAAAGAAAGAAACAAAGAATGGTATGAAGGGGACGCGTAGCGGTGCATTTTGAGACACCTAAGGATATCGATGGTGAACTAACCGAGGCGACAAATAGGAGTGGTACAGAAAGGCAAAGCGAATCATGAATGTCAGGAGAAGGACGAGAGAAGGCACAAAAGATACGGGCTTCAGTGAAATAAAACAGATTTGGCACGCATACTTTGGAAACAGAAGGGTGTGTGGGGCCGGTACATGGGTAGAGAGTAGATGTTATGACCTGAAGAACGTCCCCCAGGGGACGAAATCCATAACGGAGAAATCAAGGGGAAGAGAGAGAGAGCAAAGTGCGATATGGGACGCTGAGAGAGACGAGGTTGTTCCGGACGCGCACCAGGGGTAGAGAGTACATGTTATGACGTGAAGAACGTCCCCAGGGGGACGAAATCCATAACGGAGAAATCAAGGGGAAGAGAGAGAGAGCAAAGTGCGATATGGGACGCTGAGAGAGACGAGGTTGTTCCGGACGCGCACCAGGAGTAGAGAGTGCATGTTATGACGTGAAGAACGTCCCCAGGGGGACGAAATCTATAACGGAGAAATCAAGGGGAAGGGAGAGCGCTAAGGGCGTGATGGGGCGCTGAGACAGGCAAGGTTGTTCCGGACGCGCACAGGTACAAAGCGGACGCACAACAGCCAAAATGGCCTGGATAGAAATGCAAAAAAAAACAGGGGTCAGTTAAGCGAGACCTCCTCGCTAGTGGAGCAAGCTAGGGGCCACCTGCAAAAGAGGACGATAAATGGCGCCGAAGGCATGTATGGAGCTTTCAGAAGGCCTGTTGGGTCTTTAGGAAAGGCGGTAAATGTATGAGGGACAGGAGGGACCGGGGGAGGTAGTATTACTAGCAGATACAGGGAGATATGTAGGTAATACATGAGGGAGAATTTTTTTTGCTGATGAAGTCAGGAAAGCTCGAGTAATGATGGTTCGGTAAATGTAAAGTAATAAAGTAGAAGTTCTCGAATTCTAAACTCAATAACTTGTTATATTATTAAAGTCTCTTCTCCGTTGCTTGATTTTCTCAAACTCCGGGGAATAGCCCTTACTACTTATACTAAATTCTTGCTACTTCCTGTTTTCTAACAATCATGTATCTTTCTAAGATTTCAGCTTCATCAAAGGAAGTGCGAACACTTTTTGATCCTGAATAATTGCCCCACTCGAACTCAGAAAACTCCCGACATCTATTTCATCTGAGGGTGTTCCCACTCCACCAGTAGATAGTCTTCGATCTCTTCGTTCTAATAGACTAAGTTCATATATGTGGTCGCAATGCCAATATATCAATAGTCTTTTATCGTGGACTATCGAGTGATCAGTTCAAATAGCCAGATAATAACACATAATGCATAATATGCATATGCACCAGATAAGGAATAAAGTATTCTCACTTTATCTTTCTAATCAGTAATCAGCTTCATGGAATGTGAGCTCTTCCGGTATCCTGAGTAGTCAATATAGATGCCTCTAGTGGCTCCTACCACGGTGAGTTGAGGTTGAACATACGCTTCTCCATTATGGTGGTGCAGCCTCTACTAATAATACTGGTGAGCTATTCTCATGTGCGTAACATCAGGCTCTGAAGACTAGAAGAGATTGAAGTAGTATACTAGTAGAAAATATCTGGAGATTCTAAAGTCTGACTGCTACCAGTTAACAGACGGCCAATTTTGTTCAAGTAGTCAATTATTGCCAAGCTAGAATCACCAGGAGCCATAAATGGATTTAACTTGATATTATATAGCAAGACTGTCTATCTCTTAGAGAGTTTGAGAGAACTGTAACTCTAGCAGTTTCACCAAAAGGATTTAATTCTAATAGTAGAGTCACGATATTATAGGGTAACTAACTCAGAGGAGTAGAGAAAGCTAGGTCATACAGTATTTAAGATAACGGAAAAAAGTCAGGAAGGTTTGAGTAATAATAGTTCAGTAATGTTAAAGTAATAAAGTAGAAGTTTTCAAATTCTTAACTGAATAACTTATTATATTATTAAGGTTCCTTCTCTGTTACTTGATTTTCTCAAACTCTGGGAAATAGCCCTTACTACTTATACTAAAATCTCACTACTTTCCATTTCCTAATAATTATCTTCTTAAGATTTCGACTTCATCAAAGGAAGTCCGAACACTGTTTGACTCTAAATACTTGCCCCACTCCATCTCAGAGAATTCCCTAATATCTATTTCATCTAAGAATATCTCCACTCCATCAGTAGATAGTCTTCAATCTCTTTATTGTAATAGACTAAGTTCATATATATAGTCACAATACCAATAAATTAATAGTCTTTTATCATAACTATTGTGTGATCAGTTCAAATGGTCAGATAGCAATACATAATGCATAATGTACATATACACTGGCACTAGATATAAAATAGAGTATTCTCACTTATCTTTCCAATTTAGCAATAACTCTATTGAAATATGAACTTTTCTGATATTCCAAGTAGTCAACATCGATGCCTCTAGTTAGGCTGCTACTCCTACTACAGTGAGTATTGAGGTTCAGATATATACTCTTCTATTTCGGTGACACAGTCTCTTACTAATATAATATACTATTCTCATGTATGTAATATAGTAGTTAAACTAGAAGTAAGACTATATTTCAGAAAAATGAGGCACCACTTATCATTTCCATTATACACTTTGGACTTCTAGATTTTGTTATCTAAAATAATTTCAATAATCTTTAACTAGTAGTTGGGTGGGTAAGTAAAGTTGTAGTTATTTTGAGAATTTCAGATTATCATAAGAATAAACTAGTTATAGGAAATTTCTATACTAAGATCAAGAGCATTATTAATGAAAGCCAGTAGCTTCCATTAAGCTACAGTTCAAGTTTATCCTCATAGGTATAAGTTCTAAATTAATTTCTTGTTACCTACCCATAGTTCAATTTTGAGGAGAGAATTCAATATAGTCTAAGACCAAGTTGAAAATATTCTCTCAAATATGCTTTACATACTTCAATAGTTTCTCAAATACTACTATAGTATTCATAATCTATTTTATTCATTTGATTGTATCAGTTAGTTCAGGTTCAAACTCATGCTAATCTCTATCTTCTATAGCATTGATACACTTTTATACCACCCTAAGATAATATGCTTTCTATTGATAGCAATCCCAATTCATATAAGATTCTTCTTGAATTAGTAGTACTGAAAAGAAGAATATCTATAGCCAGTATTCAGAGCAAACTGAATATGTACAACTTGCTAGTTCCTAAGTCAGCTTTGAATAGAACAAAGTGTGTATTATTTAGATAAAGCTGAGACTTGCTATTACTAACAAAAAATTTACCAGTTCTCTTAGCTGATAGAGTGCAAGATTGCAGATAGAAAGACCTAATATAGGAGCTAATAGCTGCTCCAGTAAAAGAGTCAAGCTTATACAAGAGACTAGTTTCTTGAACTTTAGGCTAAGATAGCTAATAACAATTGTCTCACAAATCTCAACTTCAATATCACTGATATTATATACTACCAAGACTTGTATGCACTCCGCAGCAACTGCTACTGGTAGACTCTGTTTAAGAATGAGTGTACTAAGCATGACTTTTATCTATATTACCATAGAAGAAGCAAGCTCTCCTACACAGTCAATTCTTATTATATTAGTACTTATCTATCTTACCATATTAACCTCTCAGATTTTATAAATCTTAAAGATAAGCCTCAGTCTTTTCTCTGAAACTAAACTTGAGAGTACCTGCTAACTACTCTAACTTCCTCTGGCCTTAAATATACTTTCGTACTTGATAGAAGTATTTAAGTATTATTGCCTGTTTGAGTAATAAGTACCAAGTTAAAATAGAGACTATAGTATTGTTTAGTCTCAATATCTGAAATTAGAAGGAGGTGAGAATTGCTAATAGTATTCAAAGACGCCATGCATCAGCAAAAAAACAGCCTGCCCCCTGTGCCTCATGTCGTTGAGTTTTACGTTTTGGCACATCGTGAGTCCTATGATCGCGATATTAAAAATCCCGTTAGTTTGACTAAAGAAGATGATATTAATTCTGTTTTCTACAAAATATGAGCAATTTTTATTAAGAACTCACGGACCTTTTACATACTGAAGTTGAGAAATTTGAGTTCATAACATACAACTTTATAATGTAAAATGTCTATGAGATATTGATAAAAATAGCTCATATTTTGCTAAAATTAAGATTTGTATCTGATCATTAGGGGACACAATCGGAAGCATCATGATTAACCGGGGTCACTCGAGATTAGCCAAAATGTAAAACTCAACAACATGGCTCACTGTAGAGCATAAAAGACAGATTTTTTTTTTGCTGATGTGTCTAATATAAAGAGTATAAGTAAAGTAAACATAATCTTTGAACTACCTTCATTGGAAGTAGACAAATAAAGAGTTTCTATTGCATTCTTAGAAGTTGATGTCCTAGTTGGATAGGAAAGCAAAATATAAATACTTTTAATGATCGCTATTTTCTAAAATAAATTCATAGCAGAAGTGATTATCTTGAATGCTGCTCTAATAGAGGAAGAAAGTAGAAAAGAAGTTTTGATCTCAAGAATAGCACTCTTAGAGAAAACAATATAGAACTTAAAGATAGGTATAAGAGATATTAATTCTAGTCAACTTAGCCATCTAGTTCATTCATTCTTCAGGGCTAATGAGATTGACCACAACTTATACTTCCTCCTTGTAGAAGTGCTATTATAAGTAAAAATAGAATAATTAATACAGGTAAGCTAGTAATCTATATCTGAAGAATCAAGCAATGCACTACTTCTATATTCTTGATAATAACTATATAATAGATCACTATATATTCTGAAATACTAGCTTACAATAACTTCTAGACTTTTTCCTTCTCAGAATATTAATTTTAAGTTGAATATGCTCATGTATTGTCGGGGTACAAAAATAACAGCGGTATCAACGGGTGAAAATCTTCGGCAATGACAACGGCCTCCCCCACCAACCCCACTATCATGAAAACCAAAAAAAAAAATTAAAAAAGTAAATACATAGTAGAAATTAATATTTAGTATACCATCCATCAGCCTTAATAATTGCTTCTATTCTATCCACCATTGACCCTGCCAAAGTATCAAAAACCTTTGGGTTTAAAAGTTCCCAACAATAAGTTATTGCCTTCTCTATTGCCTTCTTAACCACATTGACATCACCCCTCATAAGATACAGCTCAGGATAGTGCTTATGAAGCTTATCTTTCACCAGAGACCAAATATTTTCAATTAGATTGAGATCTGGTGAATAGGCAGGAATTTCCATAAGAGCAACTCCCTGCCTTCTGAGCCATCTCCTACAAGGCAAGTGAGTCTTAGCATTAACAATGATAAAAAATACCTCTTCTTCCCCAACCTGCTCCCTGATGTCCTCCCATATCCCTAGAAAGTCATTCTGATCATAGACATCAATAATTGACTTTCCAGTAACTCCACCTCTAGCAGAGGAAGGATCAGGAAAAACAGGTAAAAAGAGACCATGAGTTTGACCATAAAAAAAACCAGTCATCATCTGGCCAATCCCTCTCTCTCCTCTCCTAGCAGTAGGTTCAGCACAATCCTTATTCCACTTCTCATTTGGAATATCTAAATACCCATTTTCTCCTCTTTCCTCCACCCCTCTCCACAGATACCTCATCCCCACATTGCCTTCTTTCTCCACATCTCCTTTGTCCAATACCTATGGGCCAATGCCCATTCCAACCTCTCCCGAGCCAGATCTTCATCCAAATGGACTTTCTCTTGTGCTATCCATTTTTTAAGATGCTTTTGTCCAATTCTTCTCTTGACTGTCTGGGTAGAAACATTGGGTACAACTTTTTTACCAATCTCAAAATAGGTAGTATGGCGAGTTTTGAGAGCTTCCTCAACCATAGCTTCATCCTGTGACTTGGTAGTCTTAGGATGTCTTCCACTACCCTTCCTCTCTTTGCCCTCCTGATATCCCTTTGCAATTGTCCTTCTGACAGTGGTGAGAGGGATGTTAAGGTAGTGGGAAATTTGCTCAACTCCCATTTGAGGCTCATGCAACCCAAGGATTCTCCCCCTGGTAAACTCAGAGAGGTGCTTGGAGGGAATAGGTTTTTTGGCATGACTGCGAAGAATAGGAGGCATAGTTTATTGAACAAAATAATTAGGTAGAACGATTTAGTTTTGGTTGATCTAGAGAAATTTGTTTAGATAGTGTAGGATATGTGGGGTCATGAGGCGGGGTGCGTCGCGATCGATCGTTGAACCGCCGTTATTTTTGTCCCCCGACAATATATAGAAAACCCTTACACAAGAGTGACAATTGTGGAATCAGAACTGTCTCAATATGTCAAGAGTTTCACACCCCTGTGTATGTGTAATCTGCTCTGTCTTTTAGAGGGCAAAGTGTAGTATTTCTGAACATTTTCTTAAACCTAGATGGAATTTCAATAGTTGATAGCAAGCAGGCCAGCATTCCAGAATAAACACTATCGCTTAGCATATAATATATAACTTTAATGCCAAATAGCCTCCCTGGCATAAAGAGTTTTTTGAAAAACTCAACAAAGCTTCCAGTTCTCAAAATACTCTCTATATCTAGTACTAGTTACCTTAGATTTAAATACTTTAGTCTTTAGAAATACTGTCATGCTTTTAATCCTGACTCAAGTTCTTGAGTCACAATTGCTCTTGATTTATGAGAAGACTTATTGCCTATCTACCCTTTGCTAATTCTGTTATAGGCAAAATATGATTTTGATTGACCCAAAGGTGGAGATTATTCAGAGTATGGTTCCGGAAGACTAGAGGTGGGACCAATTTTCTCACCAAAAGTGTGACAGTCTTGGCTGTAACGATTCGTGTAATGCTTGAATTATAACTTAGTCATACTATTCTGAACTATTAAATATTGTTTTAGTAGGCCAGTAACATGTTCAGAAATGTTATCAAATCAATTGAAATCAAGAAAATATATTAGTCTAACTGAACAAGACCAACTCTATATTTAATTTCATATAAATACCTATATTTGTTTTATCTTGTAGTTTTCTTGTTGTGGGCTAATAAGTTATGCCAAGCTAAACTAAAGCATTACATGAATCGTTACAGCCAAGACTGTCACACTTTTGGTGAGAAAATTGGTCCCACCTCTAGTCTTCCAGAACCATAGTAGGAAGAGCTATTTCTAAAAGATTAGAGAGTAACTCAGATTATTCATATATCAATATATAATAGTTTTTTTCTACCATGCCTGACACCAGCCAAAATGCCATAAATATTATAGGTATCAAATTGCTGCAGAATTGCAGTTATATAATATTTCAAGACTGTCACTTTTAGTTTCTTATAGTTATTGTTTTCTAAGGTACTGTATAGCTTGACAAGTCTATTTCAAGAGTGTAATTCTCACTGGTATTAAACTCAAATGCTTGTGGGAGTGGTATGATACCTGGTCCAACCCGCCATCTATCATAGTCTTTCCTGCCCCCACTGACTTAAAGTTTTCTTACTTTGACTACAACTTTGTGGTCTCTATTTGAATCTCATTCAATTAGTCTCTACCCTGAAAAACTTTCCGACAATCAGTGGAGGTATTTGTCATACTAGGTTGATTAGGTCTGAGTATTCAGTTTAGAGGAGAAGGATAGAGCTGATGGTATGGGGGATGAGAAGGGAGACGAATCTGAAGAGTCGTAGGAGAGGACACAATTGAGATTTAAATTCCCACAAATCTTCAAGTTTGTTTGCAGGAAGTTGGTTAGACAAATAGTAAGAACATGAGTGCAGTGAAGTGGGAGAGAGGGATCTGGGAGTTGTTGGAACAATTCAGGTTGATGAATACCAGTATTCGTTAGGTTTCCTGTGGATGCTGTGACTCTGTTTTTTTTTCTTTTGTAGGACCAGGGTTGAGATAAAACCAAAGGACAGATTCAGGGCATTACGAAACCATGGTACCAGGGGAGCAAAGCCAAGCCCTAACCCAGCATTCTGTTAGATAGCGGGGATAGCTCCTTGTTTAAGTTGTTAGCGTGCTCGTATATGATCTGCAGGATGTTCCCCCCCCCCGCCATCTGACCATGCAGAATATCCTTAACTTTATATAACTGCCACTCCCAGGGCCTGATACCACGGATCATGATCCGAATTCAACACTTTGACATTTGCCCACGGGATTGTCAAGACTCCCTGGTTAACACCGAGCCTTTAAAATTAGCTAGCTGGAGATGTCCAGGGTGGAGTGTCAGGTCGATTTCCAACAAGTCAAAGGATGTTGAATGAGCAGAATGAAGTAGCGTATTCGTGTGTGCTCTGGTAGAGGCGGTAGGGGCTAACATTTTCGGAGTTGGATTTTTTGTAGGATTAGTGGGAAGGATGAGTGATTGAAACAAAAAGGTTTCTTCTCGAGTGAGAGTTAATGTTTTTCCCAATAACAAGGCCCGATGGGGAAGTGGTGAGCTTACCCGCTTGTGAGCTATCGCAGCCAGAGGAATGTTATTGCAACTCTGGATTGAAATAGCTGTCAATTTCCCCCCTGAGTTGTCATTGTCTATTCTTCTACTCTTTTATCAATAAGTTCCAAGTATACATTATGGCCCATGAGAACGCCCGCTCTCCAGTCACTACCACCCCCGTCAACATTGCTATCCTTAAATGTGTTATTACCCCTCCATCCCCCGACTCTGCTCCGTTTAACTCCAGTCAAATCTTCCTCTCCCCTATTCTTTCAGGCCATAACTCCAAAATCAAACGATCTATTATCTAATATATTCACAAATAGCAACTGGGGCAAGCTCAATACAAAGCTCAACCTCACCACTAATTACTCCCTCATTCTCAAGAATACCTCAGAACCTACACAATAATAGCAGACTGCAGCAGCACCATCACTGAGAACTCCCTCAGGCTAAATGGTGAAGCTTATGACTTCTCGGGAGCCTGGCAAACAGTTTGCTTCTACCAACTCCAAGTTTTGAGAAAGAACCTTGAGGACGCCGACACGTCCCCGGCCCTGCCGAGCAAGTACCGTATGCGGATTGTTTTCAAGGGTAACTTCCTTACTGTAGGAGGACTTACCTCCTCCACTGCGCTTTGCAGCCTCGATTCGGGCTATTACGAATTTACATGAGCTACAGGAGTTACCGACTGAGTTGTCTAAGGTCGCAAGCCAGAGGGCCAAGTCGGCATGCAGATCGCTGTTCAGTAGAAATATTGGTGCTTGTCAAATGGGGCAAGTGATAAATGGAAGCCATACCTACGTGGGGGACATGGCGCCAGCATCTCTCTGGCCGGATATGAAAGCTGTTATTCCAGTAGTGTCTGCTGCCAAGAAGGTGGTTTCTTCTACGGCTAGTGTGCAAGTCACAGTATAATCTCAAATAATTGAGCTATGTTCTATGTTATTAGAGTTGCCGCCTCCTGTAAGGTCTGCTGTTTTTTGTTTTTTATATCTCCCGGGGGGGTGAGAAGCACTTTTTTGGCCACAATTTCACCTCCTCTTCCTAGGCAAGGAATTTTCAACTACCTAGAACATAGTTCAATTATTCGAGTTTCTACGGTATTAGCTTGCAAGTGCTAATTTATGAGAACGACAGAATGGATATACTTTGAAAACCAGGGTAAAAAAAAGTGCTTAATATAAACAATCAAGAGTACTTATACCACAGCTGTCAGGCAAGTTAACAAGATAGCCAAACAACAAAATCAACCAATGCAACCGCACTACCATCTCAAGCCCTACTCATACAAATGCAATTCTCCCCCCACTCATTACCCCCCCAAACCTCTCCACATCCCACCGATCACATACTCAGAACCCGCAAGCAGCAATATGGCCAGCAAGCAGTCTTCCACCCTCGTTCATCTTCTTCTAAACGCTTGCCGTAGGGATAGCCCCTGCAGAGCAAGCCCTGTCCAAGCCACTCCTTCCAACCTTTGCTCAAATCCATCATCTGGCAGTGGTCCTGGATTCCGCTTCCTTGGCCTTGCTAGTGCTTCTCTCATGTGCTCTTTCGAATGTGTATCCCATCACTACAACGGCGTTGAGACCAATTGATGTGTTGAGCATCTAGGTGCAAGATGCACAGCAGAAAGCTAGGATCATATTTCCGGGATGTATGTTTATTGCAGTTAGTCTAAGTTGGTGAATGAGTGTTGCTACGGCAGTCCCATGAGCACGAGAGCTAATCCTGTTGCTGAAGGCGTCCTTCACAGTAATCTGTTGCAAGGGATTGGAGCCGACAGGCTTCAAAGAGAGATTCCGGGTGCTAGAGTCAAGTGCGCCCTCCCGGTAACCACTATGGACAACCGATAAGGTGCCGTAGCCCACGCACATGGTAGAGAAGATAGTACTACCATGGTACAGATGAGGGACTTTAATGTACACTAGCATAAGCTGAGTTGGGTTCCCCTGTCCCTTAGTAGCCGCCACCAAGATTCACTAAGTTAGGTTAGTGGGGGAGAAGTCGATAGTTTTCCAACATTCACCTGGTGTACTACCAACTACACCACAAAGGAATTATTGAAAGTAGAGAAATGGTGTGGGAACTTTATGAATGTAGAGTTCACATGTCCGTGAGATCGGTCAAGCGCCTCCCGTCTCACAACAGTCCCTCCACGCTCCCGTACCGCTCCCTGATCAATCGATGAAAATTTCCCTATCCTGAGACTGAATAGCGGCTTCGGTTCACCCTACAGTCCTCTCACCGATTAATCCCGGAGACATCCGGGCAAAGGCCTAGCCGCTGCCGAGACCCCAGGCGCTGTCTTTCGTCACCGTAGAAACGTCACTTCAAAAGGGCGTTACGCCCCCCAACATACCCAGGCCCGCAGAGTAGACCATCAATAAATCCTGCTTTCGCATTCAAAACCCCAGATGAATCATTTCCAGGCTGGGGGCACTGCGCCTGATGCGAGGAGCGTAATCACTTGATTAAAGATAGTCCGCCCGTGTGATGTCAAAAGGCACCAAATACGTTGAGGGATTAAATAGTCTACCGGCAGCTATCAGTCAGTCAAACAAACGATCCGCCTAGCCCTACCAAGCTCTCACCTCGCAATCTACCGACAAAAACAAAAGCACACACAGCAGGCCATTATAATATCCAGGACAGGAGGAGCTCTCTACAATCTCAACAAACACACACATGCAGCTCCACCGCCACTGCGCCCCCAAGATGAACCCACAGAATGTTAGGTACGGGGGGCATGCATGCTAATCACGAGTGAATAACCATGATTTCATCCCACTCCACCCCCCCCCCCCACTGCAAGCACAATTCACCAAGATTATGCATGGGCGAAATTCTATTTACAACCAGATTACTCCTGCCTCACGTTATCTTGGCATCTAGCACAGATGAACCACTAGGCCAATCCCCGGGGATAGATAAAGGTTGCTTAATCGCCGGAGATGCCCTGCGGTCCGGCAAAGCCCGAGAAATTTACTCCACTTCAACTCGCCTCCATGAGCAACCAGGCTCCCAGGACCCATTTTTGCGCGTAGCCCGGTTATTGAGTCCCTGGGGTGGTCCAGCCAATCCAAGTAGAGCTTGTGAAACAAAAAAGGGTACAAGGCTACCACTCAGGGCTACCACTAAGGAACCCTGCTGTGCTCTAGAAGTGGCCATGACTTCTTAGACTTTTTAGATGGTAAGCTGCTATCCGTGTGCGCAAACCTCTAGCCAGACTGCTGAAAGGCTAGCCCAATGCCTCGCAGAGATTGGGTACCCTGTTAATGTATGTTAGGTTCCGCTGCACTAAGCCTTCTTCTGAGCCGCTCATTACCTTAAGCCCCGTCTGATCTTGAGGATCTTGATACCACCTGCGGTAATTTGAACCTATCCGTTCGTCGTGGCGAAGTAATGTGTCTATCCGCTTAAACCTCACCTAAGTACGATTGCGGCCCGGGACACAGCGGCCCCGCCCGTAAATCCTTATCTAACGATCCACCGAGTGACAGCGGGTGATTCGACTTAAAGGACTTCCAATAGTTGCACGTCATGATCAAGGCGGGGGGATGGCGACGACCTGCTAGACTCTAGAGACCTTGGGATCACATCCTAGCACACTAATTGGCCAAATGTAGTGCTCTGCCATGCCATCAATACCGGAGCACCCCGCTGAGCAAGCATATCCCCTCGGTCATCCGGAGTTGAGATCCTTGCACATCACACCGAGGTTGCCAATCCGGCAAAGGAGAAGAGCATTCGAGTGTACTCGAGTCACGATGTGCACGGAGGATCGGTGTATCGTGAGAGGGTGTGGCTGGCCTGAAGGAATGGTTCACTCATTGATGCATGGGCCCCACTCCACGCTAGAAGTAGCTGAATTTCAAAGTGCACGGATCTTCATCAGCCTGTACCAATACAAAACATTTGCGAGGTGCATTGTCTTCTTTTTTCTCTCCCCCATACGCTCATGTCGAAGGCTATCTCGGGGAAAGATTAATCGCAATGGCCGCTGGGAGGCTGGAAGCGCTATGCTGTGGACGACCACTTCGCTATATATACGCGGTTCTCGTGTCAAGAGCGGGTTGGTAGGTCTTCAACGAGTAGCCCCCAGAACTTGAATGGGCTAACTTCACGATTGGAAGGTAGCGGCATCTATCAACTCATAAATAGGTAAACGGGTTAGATAGGCGCGATTTCTTTCTTCTATTTTTTTTCTTTTTTTCCCTTCTCATTCACTCTCTATTAACCAATTTTCAAAAAGAAAGAGCCACCAAATTGATATTTAAGGGTCAGGTGCGCTTTCTAGTCGAGCCACTTAGTGTCGAAGAAGTGTCCCGGCAAGCCTATTCAGTGAAAACCTACAGATTCAATAACATCTGAAGATGTCTCAAAACAAGGTACCAGACAAAGTGGGGTCCCCAGAGTTCCGGCACAATCCGCAAGATGCCATGCGCTTGGTTGTTTCACACGATTTGGGGGGCATTTATTTGATTTAGCGTGAAGGTCGTACTGACCCCATCGATAATCTATATCCAACCAATAGAAGCGGTAGGGAAGGAATGGGTATCTCTCCTGCAGTTACAGCTACTCTTTCTCGAAAAGAGTGACACAAAAGAGATCGGAAAATTCTCGTTGTGAAAGGCACTGCTCCCACAGGAAGGAAGGGGGCCAATCAACCACATGCGAATCGATGCGCTTGATGCAATATCCGGGATGAACAGGTGTTCGAGACCTCCAAATCTGGAAGAATGCAGCAAATGCCAAAGACGTGTCATACACACTCGCAGGTGATGAGTATAGATCTTATAACCAAACCAAGGGTTCGGGAATCGGAATCACTCCTCCCTCACAATCAGATTTATTATAAAGATTAGAAGGAAGGAGGAGGAGGCTGGCGAAATATTCTGGAGACGAAAAGGAAAGACGTGTCAATATTTACTTTGCATACATACATACAAAGGGACGAAAAAGTGACGTATGCCGCCGATCTGAAACGGCTTCAAAAAGGAGATATCGGTAGAGGGAAAACTCCCGAACAGAGATAAAAAAGAAAAGAAAAAAGAAAAAGGAGGACCAGAGATACCTGTCTCTGCTTTCGCTTTTGGAATTATTCATTTTACTTTATTCCTCTTCCTCTTCCTCTTCCTCTTCATCGTGCTTGGCGAAGGGGGCACTGGATTGAAGAATGACGAGGCACGAAAAAGATTGCCATGTAGCCCGTCAGAGGTTTGCTTGTGTGTTGTCAAAGCGGTCGCACGAAGATGCGGTCGCCGCTGAGTTGTCAGAGAGAAGCTAGGGTCACTGCTTTTGCTGGTCAGAAAGGAAATCCAAATCCTTCGAGGGGCATATTCATTCAGGAACGAGTATGGCACCTTCATGTCGGACGACGGATTCGTTATTTTGAAGGGATTCCCTATTTATTTATTTGTTAATTTACTATTTTATTCACTTATTCGTGTAGGGGGTGAGTGACTGAGGAGAAAGAGATGCTGCGAATTACTGTTGATGAGGTGGAGGTTTATCCAGAGCCTTATTGATAATAACGATAATGATAATAGTAATAATGTCTCACGAGCAGGCCTCGGTTTAATAAATAACTATAATTCCAAGAATATGGCACACCACGGTGGTGACAGGGCTGGTTACTGATAGAACGGAGTGAATCTTTTTTTGTTTGCCCCTCTACTCTCCCCCGGCATTCTATAGCCCTTGTTTGCCAACGGTGTTCGAGACCAGGCGGCCGAGAAGGAGACCTGCAGTATTGTATCGCACTCGAGCAGCAGGGCGGGCGGGGCGGGCAGATAAAAGTACTCCTTCGGGTAGGGCAGGCTACTTCCGCGCTTGCGCCCTGCTCGAGTAGAGTATGACACCTGCTACAGCACTATCTTCATGACAACGTCGAAGCACAAGATTTAATTGCACACACATAATTAGCACCGTAAAGCACGGGTAGTTTGGAGGTACTGTACCTTACAATACTGGCCTGCTAACTCCCTTTTTCTGTGGCCACCCGGTTAGAAATGTATCTGTGCTAACAGAGCTTAGCCAAGCAAAAGAGAAGTGCAGTGCGGAGAACAAGAACGAAAGGGCGGAAGGCCCCACAAGCTGCAGATGATCTCTAAACTCGAGTACCGAGCACTCGGATGCGAAGATGACCTTGCAGGTGGGCCTGCATATTTGGCTAGGCACGACAGGGACCAAGAGGGTATCATAAGGAGGAAGGAAGGAAAGAATGGAAGAGAAAAGAAAAAACACAAAAGTGACAGACTGGGATTGCCGGTATTCAACCCTGTGCATGATGTAGCGGCATGGCCAATGCGTCAAATTGTCACGGCGTGTCGTATCGTATCGTATCGTATTGCTTCATTTCCAAGCCCTCTATCAGAACGTTATTAGAAACGGTCACTCGATGTGATGCATTACCGTATGTAGGAGAATAGAGCGGCTTGTAATACGCTACGGAATTTCACATTGGGACTTGGTATGGTACCTTAATAGCACTAATAATTGGCATAGTCCACCAAGTGTCCATCTCTCCCTAGGCTGATTACAACACTTTCTCCTTAAAAAGGTTCAATAAAGAACAGATAAGGTGAGTAATAATATTGTTTTTTCTCTTTTCAAACCCTTTCGACACCCTCCAAATTCCCATTAAAACATGACCAGGGTTCTTTTAAAACAAAAAAAAAGGAAAGAAAAAAGCCTCTAATAAGATACCTCCCATGGACAAAGCAAAACGTGCAAACAAATAGAACAGGATTAATCCTCCCAGCGCCGTTAAACATGACCAAATCTATAACAACCCATTCACCCCTTCCTTAGAAGTGAAAAAGAAAAGATAGAAGGAGTGATAAGAAGGGAAAGAGGGAAAAAAGAATGTGAACGCCCCAGATAAGTATACAAAAAGAAGCAGAAAACTAGTTTGCCGAAAGCCATCTCATGTATAAAACAAGAGGTATAAAATAAGGTAGTTGTGAGGGCCTTTTTTGTTCTCGTACGTTGTCGTTGTCCCAGCAGTAAGGTAGATATTCGCTCTTCGGCCGACCCCCCCCCACCACTTCTCCTACATCGTTGCAGTTGGTGATGCCTTATCAACTCTCCTACTACAACCCCAGACCGCCCATAAGCTCATCCCGTCCAATCCTCTTGTGCTCTCCCCCACTTCACTTCCCCTCCTGCGTAGCCTGCTCGCCCTCGTCCTCGTCACTCTCAACATCGCCCTCTGTCCCCCCGGACCCTGTTCGTTTTCATGCGTTATAGGTGCATGGACGGCAGGTCTTGAGCCTACAAAACTTGCACTCAAAGATAAACCAGTGAGGGCCCGATGCACACATTCCGCAATTCCAGAGTAGAAGAGTGTTTTCGCTCTTGATGATCTTGAAGCTGTGGTGACAATATCCGGGGATTGCCATTGTTTCTTGTTTGCGGAGGAAGAAGGAATGCAAGGGAAGTTATATAGGTTGGATGCAGCTGTTTTGGAAGCAATGCAAAACAAAACTTATAGAGTAAAGCTTAGGATTGGTACTTGTCTATGTAGCGAAGGGCAGGTGTGAGAGGATTTATGTATGATAAAGAGAAGGTGAATGCTGTGGTAGTTTATCGAGGCAGTGGCGAACGTTGTTGAACCGAAAAATTCCAAGGTCCGGAGGGTGGGCTACTTATTATACCTTTGGAGGTATGCGTACCTTAGGTAGGCCTACTTCTTGGAGCACCATAACCCAAGTCCACACATACCAAGAATAATAGGAAGGGGTAGTAGTTCGAAGGAGGGTCCGAGGGCCCACACCCCTCCACACCTCCCTCCCTCCCTCCCTCCCTCAATGCTGACACTTTTTGCTTGCTCGATTCCTTCACCAAACCCCAATCGCCAGATTTGCGGCTCTGTGATTGCTTCTGCGTACCGAAATTGCAGTGCGTCCTCGTCTCTCTATCCCTTTAGCTTCTTTGGAATTAGATCGCCCAGCTGATATGATACGTCAGACGGTAACTTTAGCAAGCAAACAGTCCTTTTCGAGAGCAATACATACTGTAAAAGAAAGCCACAAGAAAGGAAGCAAAGTTACATAGAACAGGTCTACCCTTGCGGTTGGAATGAAATAGACGGAACGGAGCAGTAGTGACTATATGATACGGTGGATTCTTTCCCCTTCATTCTCATTCATCCAGCTATTCACCCATTCGCAGAGTAGACGCCCACAGCCGCTTTTCGCTCCTGATTTCCCCTCCCCACTAAAATACATCAAGTGACCCCATTATACTGTATCGATCCATCGATCTACGATGCTAGAAAGCATAGATACAATTGCGGTACATACAGTCCAGTAGTCTCCCCATTGAAAAACACCGGTAATTGGAAGCAGAGAGGCACAAGATCCTGGGAGAAAGGCCTCGGGATGGGGGAAGAAGAAAAAAGCTTCTATCTCCCAAACTAGAAATCATGTCCCCTTGCAAACCAAGTAGCACTTCCCTTTCCCTGTCCAAACTAGGGGTGTCCGATTCGTTCAAGTCGAGAAAAGCTAACCCGGCCTCTTTGGGTCTTCTCTCACTTCTTCCTCAGCATTTCCGTATCCATCTCCCATAAACCCTGCAAAGCTCCAGACCCCTGCTGGCCGTAACCATCGCTCATTCTCTCGCTCTCCTACTTTCTCACTTTCTCACTTTCTCACTTCCTCATTTTCTCACTCTCTCACTCCGCCTTGCCCGCGAATCCGTCATTTCATTTCATCGCCTTCCATTCATATTGTAACAGTAGTCCCAAAGAGGATAGAGGAGGGGTGTTAAAATAAAACAAGAAAGCTCAAGTCGAATCGAGTTGAGCAGCTTTCTCTACCTGTGACATACGGCGCCCGTAGTTATTCTGTTTTAAATTTTTTCCCATCCTTAGCTACCCAAGCTCCCGGGAAAAAAGAGGCGAAAGGCCTTAGCAAAGACTAGCGCCGAATAATGACAATACCAAACCCAACCTGTTGGTTCGGTTTTCTTATTTTATTTTTTTTGGCTTTCTTGGGCTCTTTCGCTTTCTTGCGCTTTGACGTTTATGATTCTTTTTTATTTTTTCTTCTTTTCAGTTGGTCACCCATTTTTTTTATTTTTATTTTCCATTGTTTCTCTTCAAGCCTGATGGCGCGGTACTGTGCGCACGCGTATACCACAACACGACAGGAGTTACCCCTTGCCTTTGTTCTATGGTTACTCCGCTCACGAAAGGGATGGAGAGGACCGCACCATACCGTGATGGTCTATAGATTACCCGTTGGCTGCCAAAACTGGAGTGCTGGTATGCCCTGGATTGTCGAATATCACCATCATCACCACAAAGTATCATAGCCATCATCATAGAAGCAGAAGAACCAAAAGAGCCATCGGTGCGACCAAGTTCTCTCCCTCTTTCACTTTATTTATTTTGGGTCCCTCTTTATTTTCTTCTGCACCGCCTTCCCTATCCAGAAACAAACAGGGCGAGAAAAAAGTGACCGAATCAATGAGTGAGCAAGGAATGACTACTGAGAGAAACATGGCAGATAAATTGCAAATGTGGTAATTGTCGCCACGGTACCCACCAGGGCGGGCACTGCTTGTACCAAGCACCCCTTTTCGTACAGGCACTCAAATAATTGGGAGTCAGCGTAAGAGGTTAAGTATCAGTTCCGTTCGTTTTGCGCTCGAGGATTTGTTTGACGTTTCACGAAGGCGTGGGGGGAAGCCTTTTTGTTTCTGAGGAACTTGGGTGTTTTACGCTTTTGCATACCGGCACTCTACTTGTATGATAGGGCACAGCAGAAGAAGGAAGAAATATTTCCTTTTTGTGCCTGGAATTGATTGACATCACCATCCCCCCCCCCCACACACACAACCGAATACGGCACACATCGTCTTTGACGGGTGATCAAATTTCTTTCAAACCAAGGACCAGGGAAGGACAAGGAAGCTCTGGTGGGAGAAGGAAAAAAGAGAGAGAATAAGGCGTTTGCATTTCCTAGTGCTTGTACTCGAGTACAACACATCTAGGACAATGGAGGTTAAAAGTCAATGCTGTACCGAGTTTTCTCGCCTGTCCCACACAATTTACCATATCATATCGACGCCCCCGGCGTAGCGGGTCCATCGAGCATTGCATTCCCGAAACTGTACTTGTGCTGGTACAGACCCGAGAAGCCACAACTTCCCTACAAGGTTAAAAGGGAAAAGAAAAGAAATTAACTGGTCAAAGGAAAGGTCAGAGAAAAAACCGAACTTTCGGTAACCAGAAATAGCGGTCTGTTCCAGGATGTCTCATATCCTTGTTCTTGGGCCGTCCCCTCTCAGCCATCCAAGATGAGCCCAACTAGCAGAATTGGAGATGAGCAGATTCCGGCAGTTCAGGGGGGCTACTTTCGAGAATTTTCTGCCCCGATAGCTTGGTAGTTGTTTTCCCTTGCGCCGTTTCTAAGCATGGCCTCTACCCTCATGCTAACATTTTAGAAGCGTTTACGGTAAGGGGAGAAAACCGCGCAGATTGTCTATATCATATGGCGCATAATCCGCCGCTAAGACCCATATTCATACACTTTTCTTCCAGAAACGAATTACTCCGTTCCACCGCAGGGTATTGTCTCGTCGCTCCAGCATTTGGGAGTTCCAGGATCGCGGCACCCCGGCATAAAACAATAATAATGATAATTTTCGCCCGCCTTTCTTCTTTCTTTCCTTTCTTCTTCTCCCTCGCCCTTCACACCTGTTTGAGGCCCCCGGCCCTGGCCGAATTCGATTTTCCCTAGCTCATTGGATGAACAACCGGAAATTGGCCAATACCAGCAACCATACTGTCGGTCTTGTCTCATCACTCTTTCGTGGGGGAAAGGGCAAACTCCCACTCATTTGGTCAGAGCACCGGAGACGGCGGAGGGCTGGGACAAGGAGCAAGAAGGAAGCTGACCTAGGGTATACTCGTACACATGAGTTTTAGAGGATAGTGGGGTTTGTTACAGAAAGTTCGCTGCGGAAAGTTGCCCGGAAGGTAAAAAATTGCTCGAGATGTTGTAGCTTAGCTTAGTAGGCAAGCAGGAAGGAAAACCAGCTAGCTCTGAGTCCTAGTCAGCCACAAGTGCTACACGGCACTTGAACCTGCACGATACCTGTCAGCGGATGCGCTTGTACCGGTGCTTGAGTAACGCCCCGGGTGCGGCAACTGACTATAGGATGATAGGCGATATGTGTCGCCTCAGGCAAAAATGCCCAGGCTAGCCAGAGCCAGGCTGGGTCGCCTCATGACCGGTACCCGCATTCGGGCCTGCCGGAGGGCGGGGGGAGGAACGAGCAAGAGCCGACATGATATATCACTCGAGTCAACGGATTCTATTTGAACAGGTTCATGCACCGAGATGAATTGACGTGGGCCCCACTCACACACACGGTATCTGGAGGCTATAGTAATTTTAAAACGAAAACCGGTTCATATGATCAGACTAACATTCCCATGCTTCAAGTGGCCTGCATGCCCTCGCTCTCCCCCGTCCTTTCTTCCGGGATGAGGCGAGAGTTTGAGGAGGCAAGATATTGCTGATTTTTTTAAGGGTTGCGAAAGAACTCTCTGGGCGAAAGGGTGCAAATCTTTTTTTCTTTTTTTTTTTGGCTCCCTATTTAATCAACACTTGGCAGGCCGCTGGGCTCGAGAGTTCACAGTGCTAGTACCGGTACTAGTACTAGTATATCTGATTCTCTAGAGCGAAACTTTCGGCACGGCCCCCACTACTCCGCGATCAAGCTCTGAAAAAAAAAACCATCCGGGGAGCTTTGGGCTCCCTTCCGCAATTTTTAGGGAATTTGCAATGTCACAAGTTGAAGAAACCTTATGCTATCGAACTCAAGTAATTTTGTCACGTGCTTTTCCTGTGTGTTATTCTTATTCCGGCTTTTTTATCGAGGTATTACTTCACTGCCTAATACGGGAATATATTTTGCCGTCAGGAATAATAGTAAGTCTTATGGTATCATTACCGTGCAGTATTTTTTATTTTTGGTGCTCCCGTGGAACAGGTAGTTGGGTTCATCTGACTTGAAGGTCCTGTCTGCTCAGTCCGCTCAATGCATGCAGGTTGCTTGTCGTTCGTACTATCTTAGTTCATAGCACTACTACTAACCCGAATAGAATAGTAGGTGAATAATTAGGCATCTTCCATCATCTCATATTAATTAATCCGGGAAATATTTTTCCGGGATAGCTGAATATATACCGTGGGGCATTTGTTTGGGGCGAGGCAATGAGTGGGTGTTTACGGTGAGTATGATACTGGCACTGTGCTCGAGTGATGCTGAGAGGTTTTGGCGAGAGGATGGGGTTGTCGATCATTATGTAAATGCGGTGCCTGTTATTACAATAGGCTTGGTTTGTCCATGCATAGCGTCATAATCGCACTGCACTGATGGTCTCTAACAGTATCGACTTTGGAACTTCGATTCACCTCCACAATATCGAGCCAAGAAAATGAATACAAGCTATTGGATTGCTCAAATGGGCATGTCGCTATAAGACTGATTGTTACTCGCGGGTAAAAAAACACTCACTCTCTCTAGTAAGTCCGGCTCTTGATCACTCCCAATCCTCTCTCCCGGAGCAGGGCAACATTTCAAAACCAATATCCCCAACCAAAACCTCGCTCACCTCACTTAGGCACCCCTCACTCCGAGCGAACCAAAAATAAAGAGTCGGACAACGAATCCCACGTTTTTTGCTTCCCCCCAAACGTTTCATAAATCCGCAAGTAGTGCCGTACCTTTATTATTCTGCAGGCGGCCCGAAATGGTAATCGCCCCACCCCAGCCCCAACTAAATCGTCAGTTTTCTTTTTGACAGCTGCAGCCAAGATAGATTCCATCGTTGGTGAATTTGTGCTGAGTCGCGGGCTTCTTCGCGTTCTCGTTTTTTCTTCTTTCCTTTCTCTGGAAAAAGGTGCTCGGTAGATTTCTTGGTGTGATTGCTGTATGGTAGATCCTGTTCTGCACATGCGGTGGTGATGGTGGTGGTGGTAGTATTGTAGGGTACAATAGCAGAAGTGGTTTAGGTCTTATTTGTGAGAATGGTAGGACAAGTCTGGTTTAGACTGCTTTGCAGACTTTGCAGGAAGACTGGTGCTTCTACGCAGGTAGGGTACAGTGCAGCGCATTATTATTCTAATAAAGAATGTTCCTAGGCAGTGGTGGTTATTATCGACTTGGGTATCATAGTAATCCGAATGTGGTGTTATGCTCGTGAAGGCACCGTGCCTTACCGCACTGTATATTACGAGTACTGTACGAGTACTGTACTCGAGTACTCTACTCGAGTAGCACAGTACATTGATCAACCGTCGGGCGACTTTTATAAGTGGGTATGGCACGGACGAATCAGGAGGCGACTATGGCCAGATTCTGAAAGAAGTTGTCTGATAAACTATCAACTTTCAAACCAAACCAGCCATGTTTCCCCTTACACCACTAACATTATGCACAGGGCCACGGTTACCATAGTGTTCGATATGGCAGTCTGATACTGTTATCCTCACTGTCATACAATAGCACTCATCAAAATAACGACCCCCATCAGTGTGTCTCGCATGACTAACGCTCAATCACCTCTCCCACCGGACAACCCCCGTTCGGCAATCTCAATCTAACCACCAAGCCACCGTTAAACCCTCTGCGCTATGTGCGGCACCTGTTCACTACATTTTAGTTTCCAAGTTCAACTGGGGGGCAACAACGAAACGAACAACGATCAGTGACCAGTAATTTTTTTTCCCTTTGGCCCGGCAAATAAGGAGTCCCCTCCTCCCCTGTTCGCCTTCTGTCCAGTTTCACCGTGACTAGGGCAAAGACTGTGCTAGTACGGTACAGTATGATGCCGGCCGATACGGTGTTGCACTTGCTGCTTAACTTATATAATACCTTCGATGCCATACCCTAATAGATAGCCTTCGATACAATAATATCATTACCCCAGTCCGTCCCATCCATTCAGTCAACTAAGCATATTCACAGCCAGTACAGCACAGCACCCGTCTAGAATTCTCGATAACGTCCATCACACCGCGCAAATAACAAGAGACGAAAGAGAAAAAGAAAGAAAAAAAAACTTCATTTCCGCGGAATCAGATCCTCAACATATCCGTTCGAAACAAAAAATACCCCCGTGCATTACCATCATTACCGCGACTCCATCCAAAATGTACCATCGTATTGTGTCATACTACCGCCACCTCCCACGGAACAGATAAGCAGAGTGAATCACGGGTAATAAAATGATAACTAATAGCCCTTACGTAGCTGATACATGCATTCCGCCCGCCCGCCCGGCCGACATGAACCCAGGGAGGGGGGAAGGGGGGAGCAAAAAACGCGGTCCTGGTATTCTTCCCGTGCTCCGTCACGCACGCAAATCATAGTAAATCACTCGTGTAACGTAGCAAACTTCTAGAAACGGCGCGTGCCGGAACTACTAGTACGCGTAAGGGTGGTGTACTGTACGGTCCGCAATACTACCTCACCTATAAACAGATTTCCGATTCTTCTTCTAGGGTTACTGATGTTTCACGTGCTGGGGAGAAGAAATACAGCACAGTACCACGACTACAACAACGACAAAACATTTATTGAAACATACACGCCGTTGTGTATCCAAGGGCACAACACGGATCGCGGAATATATACCGGTCGTTTGTTGTTGGGTGGATGGATGGGAGGGGCTGCGGCTGCTGGGTAACCTCGGTGTAGTTTGCTTTGGTATGATATGGTACTTGTATGGTTTTGTGTGGTCTCGCCTCGTCTCGTTTGGTCCGGACCGGTTTTTGTTTTCTGTTCTGCTCTGGCTAGCGGGCGCGTAAAAGTGAGACAGTTGGGATGAGGTGCAGGATGTTTTCCCGGAATTCGCCGGTGGCGGAGTGGGATCCATGGAATGGAGGTGAAGATGAAGTGAAGTGAAGCGAGACGGCAAATTGCCTTGGGGAGGGTTTTGGATATTGGGGGTTTGGCGGTATTTTTTTGGTTAGAGGGAGGGATGGTACTTCGGTGGCGAGTGAGGGGTTATGATTCGTTGCTCTGATGTTTGGGGCAAATTGGAAGAAGTAGGGTTCAGGTATTTTGGTATTTATTTATGTGACATTCGGGAAGGGAGGAGGGCCTTTGGTTTTTTTTTGGTTTTTTTTACTCTGAAGTGTACGACCACCGCCCGGAAGATCTTGGCACCCCCCCCATTTTACACCAAAAGTATCCCACTTCACAAACTTAATGAACAAGTTATATGGAGTAAACAATGAAAGTAATTATTATGGATAGTAGGAAATTCCATGAAATTTGATTGTATGGCATTTTTGTGCTCTTATGTTACATTGGTTAATTGCTATTGTAGGTATTCCACAGGTTATATCATATAGATGTACCTTTTATATGGGGCTCACATACAAAATTGCAGGTGCCACTTGCCCAAATGCTAAATGCACCACAACCATTCTTGACAGAATTTTTTCAATACAAAAAAATTGTGATAAGACAAATTTTCATGGACTTTCCACTCTGGTTTAATTACCAGTATATTTTTGCTTGCATTAGAAGGGCTTGATAAATGCCTCTAAAGTAAGATACTTTTGGTGCAAAATGGGGGGGGTGCCAAGATCTTCCGGGCGGTGGTTGTACAATTCTTGGGTGGGGAAATCCTGCAGAATCGACTTCCCTGTTTTTCTGAACTTGCTTGGGCACTCCTAGTAACTCGGCCACGCCGAGTTAGGTCTTGCTGTGAGGCATACGATACAAGGTGAAAAGCGGGAACGCTAATGTTTTCATTCATTCAGGGTGTTTGCCCTCATATATACAGATATCTGGGAGGGGGTGTCTGGAATGAAACATATGGAGGTTCTTCAATCAACGAGTATCCCAGGAGTACCGTAAATATGATTAGAAGGACCAAAGGAAGCCTTGAAACAAAAGACTACTAGACTGGGCTGGTGGGAACTTCGGAGAGTACATAATGGATAACGGAGGTTTGCTTAACCTCAAACAATTATAGATGTTTGACTTGTAGCTTTATTAAGGTTTAACAAGAGCCACGAGAGGTTTTAATTCTGGCCGCTTACAATGCGGGGTTTGCATTGACATGGAATGCCTTACATGGAACACCTTACATTGGTGACGAAAGGTGTCTACAGAAGGTTTTATCTCTTTTGTGGGAGGGAGGGAGGGAGTTGCTCAGAAAGCTCCCCAAGCTAAGTCTAATGAATCTTGAACATTCTACAAACAACACATTGAGAGCTAGCTGTTAGTTAGACCCTTTAAACAAGATGTGGTGGCAACTCGCCATGTACAGCACTGTACTGTGCTCGAGTACTCTGTCAGTAGTCTGCACCCTACGACTTCTACTCGTGTCTCCGCGCCAAGTTTGGTCACCTTATTTGGAATAGCTCCCGCGGACCCATAATGAGTATCCTTTGCGCTGTTTGAAACAGTATGAGAGTGGCAAAAGATATTGATATGTGGCGATAGTAAGTTGGTAAATTCAACAAGAACCCGAACAACTTCTTTGAACAATCGGAAAGACCTAAATCTCAACGAGTAAAGGAAGCACTATATACCGAGTGGGAGCGTATGCCACAAGAACTTATTGATCGCTTTTGTATGAACTTTCATGTAAACTTATTGCAAGTTCAGGCCTGTGAAGGAGATAACCGGTTTAATGCTTGATAGAGAGACTCGGAGTTGTTTAGTCTCCGTTCTCCATATAGCAAACATATCTACTTTTGACAAAGCAGCATCAAGACTACGGAGGTACAGCGCCTAAGTTTTGTACATTTTACTAGCAGGGGGGTCTTCGGCTAGTAGGGTTGAGGTGCGAATGAGGAATAGTGGCTTGGGGGTTCTTGAGTAAAATTAAAAAATTTTCAACGTTGAACTTGTTAGATATACTTCACCGCAGGATTGACGAAAATGCCACCGATAAACCATTCACACTTGACTCGAGACCAGAGGCGGGATTGTCAACTATTGCGATCTATAGGATGGAAGTATCGCCAAATTCAAGAAAAGACTGGGTTTTCACGAAGGCAAATCGGGTATGCCTGTACTTCTCCAGCTACTCCAATAAAGCGATCTGGCCGTCCCCCAGTGCTCACCCAAGCACAAATCGAGGACCTAGTAGGATATGTCTGTATGTCCTCTCGGAATAGGCGGCTCTCCTATGAGCAGCTAGCTGAAGGTATGTTATATTAGAGCCTGTTCAGTTTGATTACCCCATACAAATGACTGTTTCCCTTCTGTTCTAAAAAGAGGGAAAGCTTTTATTTATTGAAATCGTTAATACAAGGCTAATTATGAGTATAGAGTTAGACCTTGGCGTAGGGAAAAAGGCAGTACGAGCGGCCCTAATGAGGGAGGGTTTTCACCGGCGGTTAGCGATGAGGAAACCCCCAATTAGCGAAACAAATCGAGTAATACGGCTGGAATGGGCCCGCGCACATGTCAACTGGACTCAGGAGCAATGGTACTCAATCTTATGGACAGATGAGACTTGGATCACTGGTGGAAGGCACACTAGAACTTGGGTAACTAGAAGGGCTGGGGAAGAATGGGACCCTACTTGTATAGTAGAAAAACATCAAAGAAAGCGGGGATGGATGTTTTGGGGCTGCTTTCATGGAGATATACAAGGGCCAGGAATCTTTTGGGAGAAGGATTGGGGTTCAATCAATTCTGAGAGCTACTGTGCGCACACGGTACCTATTATTCATGGGTATATTGAATTATGTCGTCGTAATGGCATTAATTTAAAACTTATGCAAGATGGAGCACCTGGGCATGCAGCTGGGGATACCAGGACTGAGCTTCAAGAAAGAGGTATTGAAGTCATTCACTGGCCTGCTTTCTCACCTGATCTAAATCCCATTGAAAAAGTATGGCATACTATGAAGAATTATCTACAAGATAATTTTCCAGAAAATATGTCATATGATAGGCTACGGGATGCAGTAAAGGAGGCTTGGGCAAATGTTGGACCCCATGAATTTAGGGAACTTGTAGGTAGCATGCCAGCAAGATGTCAAGCAGTCATTGATGCAAATGGCCTTTTCACGAGGTATTAGATAGAATACTTCAATTTATAAGTACTCGCACCAATTGTGCCAGCGCCCGTTGTCTTCAGACTTATTCTCACCGTGAGTACGGACACACAAAATCTCCGTAGATCAGAATTATATTTTTAAGTTACTCACTTTCCGAATTCAATTCTAAACCTTCCTTATACAGCAAGTATCGTACCAAGCCGCTTAACTCAATTCACTCCTCAACCCCTGTGAGCCGAGCACCCCTGCTAGCAAAATGTACAAAACTTAGGCGCTGTACCTCCGTATACTTTTTATGGCTCCGGGGGAGCTATTCCAAATAAGGTGACCAAACTTGGCGCGGAGACACGAGTACCGTATCTATGTCCTCTGTCCCCAAGCACTTCACAGCACATAAGCTCATGAACGCTCCTCAAAACCAAAAAAAGTCGAAAAGCCGTCTGACACTGGGATCCGGGGAACATTTAGATTCTATCTCTTTGCCGGCCGCTCATTCTGTAAACGTTAAAAAATTTTCTTTCTGCGAACTGGGTTACCTCCAGCCACTATATACTCGAAACAAACCTTTCCAATTTTGCTTAGGGATAGCCCCATGAGGATTAGCTAATCTGTATCTCGACGAATTCTGATGAGGGGTGGTTTGTACGCTCGGCACTACGGGAGTTAATTCGCCCGGTGTGGTATCATACTTTAATTGGATACATTTACATTGAAGTTCCAAACAACGCTAATTGAATGGACTGTTGTCGCGATAGCAGGCGATGAACTTTGCGACTGTCCAGGAACCGCCCGGCATTAGAGGGATCCAGCAGGCAGACCGGACCCTTGCAAAATATGCCAAGTGTACACTACTGAGGCATGGCATATCGGTAAAAGGAGTATGAGTTCCAGCAGCTGAGACCTAAGCCAAAGGAAAGTAGGACAAAGACAGTTAGCTTGTAGACTTACTAAATAGAGGAATTGAGAAGGTCAGAAAAGGCAGCGCTTTTCTGATATTCAAACCTCGGATTGTCCTACCATTTTTGTTCTAGCAGTCTCTTGGCCAATATTTACATCTTGGCACTTGCCTCAACCCCCTGCAGCCTAAACTCAGCAATCAGGGATATCAACTATCCCTGCCTCGACCACCTAGTCTATTTTCTTGGTATTTCACCTTTCCTAATTTATCTCTGTTGCTGTGGTTACAGCATTTTCGGCAGGGGTTATCTCAACTGCTGGATCCCTCTATTATTGTAGGTCGGTTAGAGGACCATACTATAAAAAAAACTGGAATAGGTGAGAGCCTCCCGGGACGTTAGATTTACCTCTCTAAGGCATGTCGTATGTATTTTTCCATCTATTTGCCTAGGGGGAGCTGAAAGGCAATTTTTTTAATTTTTCTTTCCCCCCTTGCGTTCTCTCCCTTACTAATAGTCTAACAAGGGTCCTCGGAATACCTTGACAACAAGCCGTTCGCAAGGCAGGGTAGATCGCAAAGTCACCCCGGTATCTGTCCAGTATGGAAGCTAAGTTCCGTGATTCGCAGTATGATCTACAGCGCTCGGTACGTACATCATAGATTGGCACTGGGGTCAGGGTACGTAGGCTTTAGGCTTCTATTGCCACGCCCGTCGGTTAGGGTGGGGCTATTTGGTGGCGGAGTAGCCTTGGTTATATTATACTTGATCCTCGCGAGACAAAGCCCCCAGCTACACTTTTAATTTCTTTCTTCTTTTCTTCCATACCCTAAAGGATATGCAGTTTGCTGCTAGGATCATAAAGCAGTGGCTGGTTATGTGGTCTCTGCCGGCTCGAGTTTCCTAGATCGCCCGAATTTAGTTCTGGTTGAAAGATGTCTATTCTTTTTCCCTCTTGGGTGAGATAAAAAAAAAACAAAAAACAATACATCTATGATACGGAGGAAGATCGGTAGGTAGGTAGGCAAGTAGGTAGGTAGAGTGAGGGGCGATGGAATCCACCCCGCTCCGGGATAGCCTACCTTCATTCTGTCATCACACACGGAGGGAAGGTACAGGGTAGTCCCACCGATCGGCCTAGAGAGCTTCCTAGCCGTTATTTATCCCAGACATTTGGCAGCTATCAAGGTTCTTGGGGGCAGTAGTCATATCAGATCACTCGATGTTTTAGGCTTGTAGGGTGATGTGGAGAGGTATAGTAGACGTATGATGTGCCGACGCCGGCTCCGACTCCCAGGGTGGATCGCCTGTCTTCCTGAAACCACCATCTAGAAGGATAGGGGGGGGGGGGAATCTGCCGAGTCTCACCGACAAAACCCATTTTCGGAATTCAGACGCATTCAAGACTTTTTTCCCGCAGACGATTAAACTGTTCCCTAAACCCTCCTTGAGATGAAACAGTCTTATGGGGTTGTGCTTTTGTGTGATACTCTAGCACTTCTCGGGAGATGACTCCTGGTATATATACCTTGTTCCCCCGAGATACTCGATCGTTCGGGAGCAAAGCGAAAACATGTGCTAACATATGGGTATCAGACCGCACATGACGCAAACTGCTCTCCAGATTATCTTATCGCCTACCGGGGGCTTCCCTTCTACCCTCATATGAGCCGAAGCTTAATCCAATATATTGTACCTCCATTTTCGTTGATGTGGCGCCATTGCGCTTGCACGTGTTCGCAATTGGAGTTAATTCTTTGTCTTTCACATCTTAGCTTCACACTCCCGTTAACATATTACCATCCCTGCTGATACCCCGCTCGAACTAACTCCAGGGATGAAGAAGAAAAAAATAGCTATGATGCCCGTAATAGTGTATCTTACAAAGCTGCCGGCCTAAAACCTTTTTCATACCTTCTTTCTACTGATCTCCCCATGTCCACTCCTCACCCTATCCATCCATCTACCATACCCAATCAACTTGAACCCGCTTCCAAATTCAAACCCTCCCAAACATACACAACCCCACAAATCTTACGTGCGCGGAGGCCTAATAATAACAACTCCCCTCCATACTGTTCTTTTCCATTTCCTTCAGATCACTCCTAATAGTAATAAATCGGCGACCTATAACACAACCCTATTAATCGAAAACCACTTCAAGAGGGGAGTAGACCGAAGGAAAGTGCAAGAAATACAATGGCGGCATAGGCACCGCACAAAAGATGGGCGTGTTGTAAGGTGTATACTATTTTTCGCGATTCAGGTCGGGTGTGCGATTTCGATCTCAGTTTTGGCAGTCTCTGGTTTGGATGGGAAGTGTGTGTGGTGAGTAAGGTAAGCTCTGGTACAATTTTCCTTAGACTTCTGTGTTGAAACAAAGTTGCGGTCTGTAGCGCGTTAGATCTATTACTATGGTATTGTGGCAATTTGTTTCTTTAACTGTAATTGTCTCACGCTAGGTTCCCGTACTGTTTGTGGATTGGCTGTTATGAGCTTGACTAGCTTGGGTACAGTACTAATGGGTAGATACCTGCTGTGTGATACAAATCGTCGTGGATAAAAAGGGCTTCAAATGTACTTGAAGACAGATATACTATATCTCCAAGTTCATGCATGCGTGCATGCTTAATTAGCTTATTACATTTTAGTAATGGCAAATTTATTCACTAAGTTAGTGGGATACAATACCAAAAACGAAAAAATCCCCTCACCTCCAAGCACACAGTATTCCCCTATCTAAGCATTTTTGTGCAACCACAGCATAATATTATGATCCCATACCATTAACAATCCCCCCATCACCACGTCTCAACAATCATTTCCCTCCACACCTATCCATTCGCGCCTTCGCCCGCCGCAACCTTAGCTTTAATAAACCACCTCTCGTAACTTAAAAAATGAGCAGATATTTAAATATGCTCAATTCAATTGATCAAAAAGCATTCAACTCTCTTAGGTATAGTGAAAAAAAAACCCCCCACCCCGAATTTGCCAAGGCATGAAGAATCTAGGTTTACCCGTGCTTACCGAAACCCGACTTTCCTGTCATTACTCGGTAGAAAAGGGGGGACTAAACTTGACTCAATATTGACTTAGGAACTTTTACCGTCAGTCAGGACCGACCTACCCTCTCCTATCGTAACTTGAGGAGCATACAGTTCTCCCTTCGTGTACATATCATATTATACATATCATACTGCGCATAACTTAAATGGCCTGATTATCGTTTGGGATTCTTTCTCCGATGCAATAAATATAACCGTAGACACTGCAAGGGAAGAAACTGGCTATATCATAAATATCTCGCACACAAAACTAGGGATAAAGTTCTTTGAAACATCTTTTTAAGGCCCTATTTGACACACCACCATATTATATAAAAAAATGACAGTTTTCCCAAAAACCTTTTTTGCTAAAGCTTAAACCTCATTGACAAATAGGAAAGGTCCAATGTTGCAATATTTCATTTGCATTAAAAATGCTATAAAAAAGTAAGAAAAATGCCATTTTTCCCTCATACTGAGCGAGGTCTAAAAAAAAAAAGGGAAAAAAAAAGGGAAAAAAAAAAAGAAACCGTATCTGTTAGGGCGTCAAGAATCTGGGTTTACCGGTGTTTACTAAAACCTGACTTTCCTGTCATTACTCTATCAGCAGGGGGGGGGGGCTAAACTTGACTCAATATGGACTCAGGAACTTTTACCTTCGGTCAGAATCGATCTACCCTGTGCTATTGTATAACGTGAGGAGAATACAGTACTCCCTTCTTAGATATACATACATATCATACTGCGCATAACTTGAAGGCCTGGTTATCGTTTAAGGTTCTTTCTCTAGTGCAGTAAATAACACTACCAGTTCACATTTCGGGGGAAGAAGCTGGTTATGTCGTGAATGTCCCAGTAGGAGCTTAGTTCATTATATTATACACCAGCAGAAAAAGTCCCTCAAGGCCTCTTTTTATTTTTTATTTTTCTCTTTTATTCTGGCGGAGATCACGGTAGCTTAAGGCGGGGACAGATAGATGGATGGGGGGCATTCCATAGAAAAAAAATGAAATCCAGTCTTCACTTCATCAGGACTCCCGCCGAGTGTTTGCATCTTTACCTCTAGATAATGTCCATACGACGATCAACCTCCCATGTTGCTCGAAAATTCAGAAATCCTACCTATGACACTTTCCCTTCATCCTTTTCATTCAACCTAACTTAAGTCTCAACTTTAGCTCAAATCTAATACACAATAATAATTATTACATAATATGATACGACAGCAATTACTCAACCCCACCTAACTGGAACGTTACTCCCTACCCGGTATATACTCTGATACCACCATAAAAATAAATAAAAAAGCAAACAGCATAACTACTCCCTAACATCCAAAAGAGAACGAATACCAAAACTCAGATATTAGATCAAATACTTTTCTTTCTACTTAACTTACTCTCTAAAAACAAAAACAAAACAAAAAAAACTGGAGGCCTGATACCGGAGCAGTAAAAAAAAAAAAAAACCCTTAATATTGTTACAAAATATTCACGATGGAAACAACAAGTGCAATTATCATAATTTCCTTCAAGTTACTGCTCACTCAACAAGTATTATAAGTATTATATCTATTTGCCCTTTTCTTTCTTTCTTTCTTTGGATAGCGTGCGTGGAGGGGTATCTGCTATTAACGTAGACTATAGTGTAGTATACGTTTTCTTTTTGGGGGCAGGATGTTTTTCTTTTATGGTGGGGCCTTAGGTTGATCGATCCCACCTCCCCGCTCCAAAAAAAAAAACCAAACAAGTATCATATCATACATCCAAAATATTACCTTACCCCCCTCCCTCCCTCATATAAAAACCAAACCTAGCCAAAACCCATAAGTTAATCCACAAATCTGCCATACCATACCAACCACACCAATTCCTTCCATTCCATAACAGCTATTCGTAAGGGAAGATGATACCTCAGACAGCACAGCACAGTAAGGTGTCCTCACCACCACCACCACGGCTAGCGAGCGGGGACTCGGACTTAGTCGGATACTTTAGCCAATTCCGTAGTAGTTGACGGTAATGTACCGGGACTGTACCACATAATGTAAGGTAAGGTAAGGTAAGCTCTCCTTACTTCCTTCGGGCTTTCCGGTTCTAGTAAAAATGAGATGATGAGGTGACTTGTGCTGCACTTACATGAATGAAAGGCCCTCAGTGTAGAGCAGAGAGAAGGAAGTTGTCGACACGACAATCGCTCTCGCTATACTAAACCCCAGCTCTTGAATCTAAAAGTGTCATGTCATATCATGCCACCACTGACTCACATTCATTCATCCGATCATTCTTTCTTTCTTCCCACTTGCTCCCCCTCTCCCTCCCACAATGTTTTTCCATCCAAATCTCCTATACGAGCATACTTCGCCCAGCCTTACGGTGACAGTACAGTACAGCGCCCCATCTTTATGCTTCCTCGAATAACTTTCCCATTCCCATTCCCATTTTCTGTCCCGAGTGATGGCTTGTGAATGCGCGTGCCAAACGTTCACTCGCAGAGCGAGACTGCGGGAAGAAACTGGGGGGAAACGCCCGCCCGCCCGCCCGCCATGCCGATATCACCCCACCGTGCTTCACAAGTACAAGTAGTCTTGTTTGTATGCTTCGCCACAACGATACGGTATGGCTAGTAGGTATCGTAGGTATTGTATGGTACGTTTATAAAGCAAATCTCAAGGATAGCGCACTATACAGTACCTACAGTACAGTACAGTACGCAAAGTATCCGTCCCCCCCTCCCCCATCGCCACGCCTCCCGTGCTTGCCTCGCTTCCTGAGCGCTAGTACGCTATGCTACCATCATATCATAGTTTGCTATCGGGCAGATATCCCACATGCCACATCTCCACCTCTACTCTACTTGCCTCGCCGTGCTTCACTCCCTCAGCTATCATATCACCAGCACGTTTCCACATTAAAGTCGGAAAAAAAAGAGCACAAAAAAAATGAAAAGAAAAACAAAATAAAAAGTAAAGAATGACCCCTTAATAGAATAATACGTCCAGTTAATAGAAAAAGATAACGAAGCTAGGAAATCTCGGAAAGCAACAGGAAAAACATAAAAAGAACTAAAGAAAGTATCCTTTCCGTCTTTGTCTATCTCTTCTTAATCTCGCACGCCCAACCTTCGATTCCACCTCTGCTTCCCACGGTGAGATCCACGTTTTTACTCTCCATACCTACAGCTTCCTTGATGAAGCCGTGATTGCTCATCCCGCCAGCATTCGCACGCTTCTCCGGGTTCAATTCTAGCATTGGTATCAAGAGCTCGGATATCTGCTCAGAGTCCTCACGCGAAAAGTGGTATTTCTCTCGGAGGACGTCGGGGAGAGCCCAGTGGCGGAGGCGGTGGATGTTTCGAAGTTCGCCTTTGCGGTTGAAGATTTCCATAGACCATTTGCCCGCCATGCAGAGGTGACGGGGAAAGCTACCGAGAAGCTCAATAATCTGCGCGATATGGTCGTCATCTTTGCCGTACTTGGTACCTGATTGAGGGTCGAACAGGTAGTCGCCGGTGATGAGTTCAAACACCTGGTCAATTATTAGTGTGATGGTTGAGTCGGAGTTTGTAAAGTGTTACCATGCAAGCCATGCTCCAGATATCCGTACTAGCTCCCCACTTGGCGCCAAGGATAACTTCCGGAGATCTATATTGTCTGGTCTGAATGTCGTTGGTGAAGTGGTGATTTACCCAGCAGGCATTCCCGAGATCTGCGATTTTGACAGAGATGGTTTCAAGTCCCGGAATCATATCGGAATCCGACCCGGTCCTATCAAGCGAGATTCCAGAAACCTCTCTAGTTATAACATCCCTACGAACCGCACATTAGCACTACAATAATATATTCCTTGGTAGCGCCAAGTGCTTACGCTGTTTTCTCCCGGACCTTGTACGATTGATCATCCCTCTCGTTCCCGCTATTGAATGACGCCTCCGAGCTTCCATTCGAATCAGTGGCGGCGCTGGCCATTAACCTACTCAGCGAACTATGGCTATTTTTCAGTCCACCCCCGCTCGGCAGGTCATCAGGTCTATGTGCAAAACTAGCATTGATTGGACTGGGCAATGGCTGGCTCCCAGTGATCAAGGTCCTTCTCCTGCGCCTTCCGTTTCTGTCACCTTTGTCTCCAGGGATCAAGCCACCACCCTTCTTGGTCTCCTCACTGACATATGTTCGCACAATCTGTTCTACATCCCCAATCTCAATCAGAACATTCTCCGGTTTCAGATCCGTATGGATGATGCCGCATTCTCGATGAAGGTAGTCGAGGCCCAGCAAAACCTGCTTTGTAATCTGCTTGACGAGGCCCATGGGTATTCCACGATGGTTATACCGTTTGATCAATCCCAACAGGTTCTCCCCGAGCACTTCAAACACCATGCAAACATGGTTGCCATTGGGTCCCTTATGCTCGAAGGAATCTAGCAGGGATACAACGTGAGCTTTACCAGGGTGTGTCGGCTTTGCAGCGACTATCCGTTGTAGCAACTTAATCTCATCCAAGGCAGTCTCCGTATAATGGGAAGCGCTTCGAACAACCTTCAAAGCTACGTGTTGGCCGGTTTGGTTGTCCCTCGACAGCCAGACGGTAGAGAAATGACCCCATCCCAGCTTCCGAAGTACTTCATACCTGCCGTCCTTAAACATTTCTCCAACCGTCACGGGATGATATCCTCCTTTACAATAATCCTCGTAATCCTCCTCGTCAGCTGTGTTCCCTTCATCCTCTTCACCCGTCCGTGACGATGACGAGACTCTGGAGTTTGCAGACGTCGCGGATGTAGGTGTGTCATTAGGTGGAGTAGTAGTAATGGCAACGGTCGATGTTGATTTTTGATGCGATAATGGAGATTGTGTATTTACATCACTGCAGAGGACATTCAAACAACGTGTTTGTCAGCAAAGTATGAGGCGAGAAGGGAGAAGAAAATGAAAATCGAAGAGATGAAGGATATAAGACATCCGGTGAAAAGCACTAGTTCAGCACAAAAGGGGGCGGGGGAAGCGGGGAAGAGAGGGGAGGTGGATGATGAGGGGATAAAGCGCAAAATAAGTCCCCGCTAAAGCAAGGTGTGAAGGAGGGGGAGGAATCAGAGGAAAAGCAAATACCTCTGCTTGCTACCTGCGATGGTCGCAGGTACGGGCGGCGAACTACCATTCTGTTGCTCCCCGGTGATGATGGGCTTCAGATCTTGACCCTTTCTCCTCTTCTTGTTACCGTTTGCAATAGCGCCGCCTCCAGTGGCCGCGTTCGCAACCTGCTTCACCTTATTCATTGCTGCTTTCTTGACACCGATGTCGCCGTTCATTGTCTCCTCTCTGTGATTTTTTTTGCTTTTGTTTTCTTCTGGGATATCCAACCGCTGGATCGTGATGTGTTGCTTCTGCTGCCGATAGCCTTCAGCTTGTTCTCTTCTTCCTTTTCTTCTCTTTCTTCTCTTTTTTCTCTTTGCGATAAAGAGGTGAGCGCAGGGGAATCGAGTATAGGAGATGTACGAGATGATGGAGACGTTGACAAAGTTGAAGGTGGAAGAGGTGATTGTATTAGAAGGTTAGTGGGAGGTGGGGGGGGGATTGTTCTGAGGTGGGAGCAGGGAGAAGCGAAAATTCCACCTTGGCGATAGCTATGCCCTAAATGGAGAGAAAGGTCTTCGGGTAAGGGTGAGAATAGTTGTGTCGAACAATTTTTTCCTTCCCCTTGTCCTTCTTATTGACTGGTTGGCTGGCAACGGTTGAAGGGGTTTGGAACAGAAAAGGCGAGTTTTCCTCGTTGTTGACTGTGCAGCAGCGTAAGGCTGGAGGCGAAGTTGACTATTGTAGAGAAGGGGAAAATAATAATAATAATAATAACAATAATAATAATAATAATAGTGGCAGTAATAATAAATAAATAAGAAGAGTTCAAAGAAGGGCGCGGTGATTGTATGGACACCAGTATCGTACAATACAGAACAGGATAAATTTACTTGACAGAAGAACAGATACAGTAGATCGTAGCAGCAGCAGCAGCAGGTTTCTTTCACTTTTCTCATCCAAATTGAAAGGTATCTCCGCCAGCCCCTCCGCCCCCCCTTTTTTTTTTTCCTGGTCTAGGTTCTCCTCCACTCCTTTTGGGTATGGCCTTTTTTCTTCTTTTCCTTTCCTCTTCTCTCACTGGCCGATTTTCGGTTCGTCTCACTCTTGCAGCTTGGTTGATCTGTTGGTTCTTCTGATACTTTCACCCCTCACCAGAGCGAGAGGAACCAAAAAGAATCAGAGAACAAGGAAAAAGAATTAGTTAAGCTCGTTCCTTCCACCCGAAGTATCACTTTTATTAAGTTTTTCTACTGTTGTAGCCTTACTAGTTATCCCTTGAGCTGAAATCAAAATTTTGTTGATACTTGTACTGCTGCAGCACAGCGCCTATGCCATTCATCAGCTAAAATACCTTAAAAAAAAAAAACTGCCACATGGAAATTATCATGGAATTCTCAGAACCTTCCTTGGCAAGCTACTATGATGTAAATTTCGACCACGTCGTGCAGGTACAGTACACACCTTCCCCCTCTCTCTCACACACACTCTCTCTTGCCCTGTCCCCATCCCCCCTCTGACATCAAGAACCACCACCACCACCACCACCACCACTGTTAAAAATTATTAGTGTCATCTCACCACCAACCTGCAACCATAAATGCCCATCCACAACTACCGTTGCATTTCAGTCCTTCGCTGCTAGGACCTTTGATGAATTCTTCTCTCCAGCCAGGTATTCAGCACCACCCCATATCGCAAAGGGTAGGAGATGACAGATGACAACGTGAATACCAACCCAAGCTAGGGAAGGAAGGAGCCAAGGGTGAATGAAGAAAACAAACAAATGGCACCAGGCCTGCCAAATGAGGAGTCTCCTCTCTCTCTCTCTGTCTCAACGAGACCACATGTCTTTAAAGGTCAGCGTAATTCCAACAAGCGCCTTACGCAGAATGCTATGGAAGTTTTTTTGGTTTTTTTTTTTGGTTTTTTTGCCTCTTTCCTTCGAACATTTCGTGCTCGATCATAAAACGATCTCTTCCAATCCCTCCTCCCGACTCGAGAAATCCCAAGGATGCCACCACCCAAATAAGCAAGAAATGCAACGCATTCTCACAATCCAATCGTTGCATCACGGGGAGGCAGCCGCAAACCCAATAAACCATCCACAGCCGACCGAAGCACAAAACCGGATCGAAAAAGTGATAGATAACTTATCATGACAAAGGCTCGGGCCTAGGTTATATCAAAGGTTAAATCGGAGAGACCCTGTTGATATCCCATGGTACGGTAGCAATATCACCATACTCGCAGCAGCAGAGAAGCGGGTTTGAAAAGAAAAGAAAAAAAGTACAAAGTGCAGTACTAGCACCCTCCCCTCCAAAAAAATCTGCCCTGCCAAGACTTAAAACTGGATTGCATCATGATGTACGAATTTTGTGTTACTTCTAACTTGCGAGCTTTTTTGTTCGTGTCTTTCGTCTCTTTTTCTTCAAAAAGCCTCTGTGTGGCTGGTAATTTCAGCCACGGCATGTTATTGGTTGTGAATCGTTGTGGGACAAAAAGTCATCTGGCCGTTCCGTTGGGGTTTTCCGGAGGTGATACGGATCCGTTCGGCACGGGAACGATAAAAATTGATGGACAAATTGCACTTTGTTCACCCGGAGCCCTCAGTGCTTTCATCGCGTTCAACCTTTTTTTTTTATAGGGCAGGCTGATGAAGTGGAAGCACGGTGGTGATGGTGGTCAGGACCAGCTCGGCTGCCGGACGCGTAGCGATCTTTCGTGAAATTAGGGTTACCGTAACCGCATTCTACCTCCTGCACAGCATGATCCCGTGAGGCGTACCGGTACAGTACTGTACTGTACTCGTACTCGTGCAGCTAGGATAAATTCATGATATCGAGGTACTTGTGCAGCGTGCCTAGGAAACGAAATCGGAAGAAACCAAGTGCCACGGAAGACAGTGGTGCATGCGTTGGTACATCTAGAGTACAAGTAGCCCATCTTGGCGCTCGGAAAACGAAAACGCAATCAAGCACAACATCTCACTTGGGTACTGGTGCCGCACGCTCTCGCACAACGAAGCTTCAATGCCGCCTTGGTTCCCACGGGTTTCATGTAAACCCGAATCCTATCGTGTAACCAGAAACTGAAGACATTAGGTGAGCGACTGGTCTTCCCACACTAGCCACTTGACACAGCTCCCTATTAAATCAATAACAAGATGGTTGTAGCTTGCTAGATAACTAGCCCGAGTGATCCCACATGAACTTTTCACAGACAGTGAATGACCCACTGGCGCTGCCTGATATGGGTATCAACCGCTCGGCAACTTATCCCCTCTCCAGATGGCGAAAATTGGAAGCAGGGAGTGTTCTATCGGGGACAGACAAGGTGAATGCGTGGCCTCGAAAATACTACGGGTACGGCTAAGATACTTGAAGAGTACCGCACTTCCTCCCGCTTGCATATAGCTGGAGCCTGAGCTCCTCCAAGGTACATTCTGCTTTTGGACGGAATTGGCAATACCGTAGTCTGTCGGCAAGTGGGCATATTGCATAAGAGAAATTTACTCATATGCGCAGCGATCAGATTTTCGAGCTCCGCTGACAATGGGGTGAGTTGTGTGCGAGTGTGTGTGAGTGAGTTTATGTTATCCCAGCTATTATTGTCGTGCTTTTGTTCAGGTTCTGGTCAGAATCCCGACCGAAGGGTTTGCTTCGAAGGGACGTGTGATTCCGCAATATCGGGATGGATGGATGGGGGTCTTATCATGGCTCTCGGGTGGTGGCGGGATGCGTAACCGCGAATTCCTGTTGAAGTTTTGTGGCGCCCTTGGCTGGTGCACATACGGTAGCATGATTGGGGAGGAAAATGCTTCTCGCACTGTACCGGCACCAAGAGAACGCGCGAACGGCGCCGAGAACCCGGAAGACTTTTTTTCTTCTTCTTCGGAATGTGAATCAGCCATGGGGATCCAGGCATGTTGAGTTTCGTGGGAAAGAGTGTTTTTTTTTTGTCATTCGGAGCATATAGCTAGATTGGTGGAGGAAGTGCTCATCTCTTGAGGGCTAGCCCTGCAGCTAACGGTTGGTTGTGAGCGAAAGGTTGACTTTGCCTATGACAGAGTAGAGCAATTTACGGTCGTCGTGTCTAATGGGGAGGTTTTTCTATGATAGCTATCATGATGACCGAACTGCGCTCGAATCTTGCTAATGTTCAAGAAAGGTTGACTTTACCAACAATTATCTACCGAATCTTACTACTCAGAGTGTAAGGCATATTCAGCAGATATGGCCAGGTTTACAACAAGACCAAGATAGTGAAAACAAAAACTGCCACTTCAACCAAGGCTGATAAGTTATAAGCCTCAAGTGTTTCATCTAGGTCGCTGTAGATGGAATAACACACAGACCCCGGCAAGTACCTACAGTACCTGGTTTACTATCATTGAATGTATCTATCTCTTCTGTACTTTTTATTCTTCCTAGCTTCATATTTGATATCAAGTTGATAACTCTAGCATATGCATGTTATGATCAATGTTCTTGCAGGTGTCTAATTTTATTAAAATTATAGTACAAGTAACCTACTTAGGCTCTCTTAATAGTCTAGTGACTCATATTCTGATTTCTTCAAAAATTCCCTAGTACCTGTACAAGTAGTAATAGAAAACCATTCAGTAAGTTAGTAAACACTTGGAGACTAAAACATACTTTATCGGGGCACTCTACTATATCCATCAGGTTTATCTTGCCTCAGCCGCATTGTTTTCTCTGGGGCCCTTTCTGTCAATGAAACGTTGCCATAGTTGAAAGGAAGCAAGATTTATCTACTGTACCTCCCTATTCTCATGATTTTTCGTCGGATGACAGCCTGTGCCTTCGGGTTGTCGATTATTATTTTTTTGGTTTGTGGCACGGTAATGTTGCCGAGGGCCGTGCGGAAACTTGTCAGACACTACGACGACCACTGTGCCTGTCGAGCAAACCTTATCCTATCAAACCGTTAAAAAAAGCAATTTTTATACAAGTACTCGAGTACCGGTATCAGTGCTTATGACCAGGCCAATGGGCTGAGACGCCATATGACCCTCGACGTCAATGCTTTATGGAAAGTGTCACGACCAGAGAACTATCTTCATTACTGTGTAGCTCCGGTCTAGCTGACAGAGCTTCCTTTTCTACAGACACCTCCCTTCTGCTTGTTTGACACATGAATAATTCTCTCAATTCCCCCCCCCCCGGTGAGAATGGTGAAGATACGGGGGGGCCATAACGGGGTAAGAGCTACTCCATTCGGAATCCCATATTATTGTATTTGGGATGAAGGTGAGAAGTGTTCCAAGACAGCGGTACATATTAGGGTCTGATAATGCAGCTGCAGGGTTGGAGGCGAGACAGACCTGTTTTTTTTATTTTTTTAGCAAATCACACTTTTCTTCTGTCTCGATAATTGGCCAGCCGCACCACTAGCGCAGTGTCCTCCACACCATGAAATATATCTCTTGGTTATCGTGAACTAAAAGAGGCAAATACTGTCACCCTAAAAAAAGCTATCGGGAGCTCTCATTCTTCTTTACCGTGAAGAGGGCTATACGAGTACCCTACTAGTACAAAGGACTAGAAGTACCCCGAGTACGCGTGTAATTCTTTATCTATTTTCTTCCGCTCTTAATCCCTTAAACTCTCCTTTCCTCCCCTCCTTCTTCCTCCGTGAACACACCTTTCATAACACCGACTGCTCTTTTTCCTTAAAGATCATTCAACTGGAGTTTAAGGGGCAATTGTTCGTCTGTGAAGCTTCCTTTCAGACGACAATCTCTACACTTGTAACTCGGTGTCCTTCGAGGAGCAGCGCTCACTGATCTACATTGAGGTACATATGTTGGTTTGCCTTCCATCACCTACCACCTCCGTCATTCCTTCTTCCTGACGTCTTCTTCTTGTTCTTTCGTTTTGCTCTACCCTCTTTTCTCTTCTCCTCACACTTCCTCTGCTTGACTCTTCACTTATATCATCCACCTCCTAATCGTCGTCATACCTTTCCTTCCCTTACCACCAACACCCCCACCAAACCTTCCGTCGCAAAGTAACTTACTGGTGTCCTCGCTTGACCATTATTCCGCTAAGCCCGTCGGCTATTATTATCAATTCCAGGGAGGTCGTCAATTTGTCTGTTCTCCGGCATTCTCAAATTTTCTTCTCTTACTGCCATTAAACGGTATTCATATTGGCTCCCTAACTGAGGGAGGTAAGGTTCGCAGCTAAAAGTAGGAAAGTGAGTTGTGGGAAATTGCGTCCAGGGTGAAAAAAAAAAAACTTTGAGGAATTCCAGCACTGGCAACCTTTTCGAAATTGATAATAGTCTGCGAATTGAGGTGAGCTTTTTTTTACTGGGTTAGAATTTCCGAATTCTTCCGTTGTTGATCTCCCAGATGCTGTCTTTGATTTCCTCGGTTATCAACGGTGCCCTTACATCATTTCCTGTGATATGCTGCCTGCATCATTAGCCTTGCTATTTGGTTGAAGTTTGGTTACGGTTTCTGACAGAAATTCCAGGAGTTGCGAGCTTTGAACTATCTTTATCTACAGGCTGTTGTTTTCCCTATTCTCTCGGTTTCGTAGGCAGGAGAGATCAAAGGGTTTTCTCCCAGCTGACCCTAGTCAATTGTTGCGCTATCTTTGCGCCCTGTGGCTGAATTGGTCTGTTTGCAAGATAAGGTTTTTTTTTGCTTTTTTTTTTTTTGCCCTTCCAGTCTGTTACAACCCAGACTGCGCCATGTCTACCCTTACGATGCGTCGTTTGGCAGCTGGTCGTGGAATCGCCTCTATCAATTCCTCACTCTTGGCCCTAGCCAATAAGGATTCAGCTCTTCGTTCGAAATTCATTCGGGGACACGGTTCAATTTACCATGTTAGGCACCTAGCAATAATCCCCAGGGTGCCAAACCGCAAGCATTCTACTGTCGTCGAACCAGAAAATGTAGAGGACCCTTCAATTTTCACACCCTTTCCAAGAATCCCATTGGGACCCGATAGAGCTTCCGGATCAACTCGGCAGTACTTTAAGGTGGTCGAGACCGAGTTTGAGGAGCCTGTATCGATTTATGCCCCTTTGGATACCTTCCAGAGGCGTCATATTGGGCCTAATAAGGAGGAGACTCAGCTTATGCTTAGGTCTCTTGGGTACGGTAGTTTGGATGCGTTTGTGAACGATGTTTTGCCAGCCAATATTCTTTCTGAGAGGAAGTTGAGGGTTGAACCGGATAATGGTCTGAGCGAGACTCAGCTTCTGGAGAGGCTGAGAACTATCGCGAGTAAGAACAAGGTCATGCGAAGCTACATTGGCACCGGTTACTATGGTACAAAAACTCCGGCGGTAATCGCTAGGAATATCTTGGAGAGTCCCGAGTGGTACACATCCTACACACCATATCAGCCAGAAATCTCTCAAGGTACGCATTATCATATTTTTTTTTAGCAGTTTTCTTTTTCTTACTAAATTTGGCTTCTTCAAGGTCGCCTCGAGTCATTGATCAACTTCCAAACGGTTGTCGCCGATCTTACCGGCCTCGCTATCGCCAATGCATCTGTCCTTGATGAGGCCACAGCTGCATCTGAGGCCATGACTATGTCCTTGGCATCGCTTCCAGGCTCACGCCAAAAACGCCCAAATAAGACATTCTTCGTCGACAACAAGGTTCATCCGCAGACAATCGCGGCTCTTAACTCTCGTGCGGAAGGGTTCGGCATTAGTGTTCGGATTGGAGATGCTTTGGATCTTGCATCCGTCGAAAAATTGGGTCAGGACTTGGTTGGGGTCTTGGTTCAGTATCCGGCAACTGATGGAAGCATCAACGACTATTCTAAACTTTCCGAGTCGGTTCACAAGCTCGGCGCACCACTTTCCGTAGCGACAGATCTGCTCGCTTTGACTATATTGAAACCCCCTGGAGAATTCGGTGCGGATATTGCCTTTGGTAATTCCCAGAGATTTGGTGTGCCAATGGGCTACGGTGGTCCTCATGCAGCCTTCTTTGCAACTTCGGATAGCGGCAAGCGCAAGATGCCTGGAAGACTTATCGGTGTCTCTAAGGATCGCCTTGGTGATAAGGCCTATAGGCTTTCGCTCCAGACAAGAGAGCAACACATTCGCCGCGAGAAGGCTACCAGTAATATCTGTACTGCTCAGGCTCTATTGGCAAATATGAGCGCTATGTATGCAGTATACCATGGGCCCAAGGGTCTCAAGGAGATTGCCGAGAGAGTTTATGGCTTGGCACAGATTCTCAAGGAAGGTCTTCTCAGAATGGGTCTCGAGGTCAAGTCTTCTAGAGCAAGCTTTGATACTGTAGTTGTCGAAGTCAAGGATGCCAAGGATCTAGCTACCAAGTTTGTTGAATGGTATGGGATCAACGTTAGAGTCCTTGATAACCAGAGGGTAGCAGTCTCGGTCGATGAGACAGTCACCCAGCAGGATATGCGGGATATCTTTGCAGCGTTTTCGGCATTTACCCACAAGGTTCCCGGTACACTAAAGTGGGAGCAATTCTGCCAGGAGATTGCCGACAACTTGGATATCAGACCCGACCACCCTGCTAGTCTCCCTAAGGCGTTCAAGAGAACTTCCAAATACCTTAGACATCCCGTATTCAATAGCTATCACTCGGAAGCGGAAATGCTGAGATACCTCCACCATCTTCAGTCGAAGGATTTGTCATTAGCCAATTCTATGATTCCTCTCGGGTCATGTACCATGAAGCTTAACTCGACTACCGAAATGATTCCTATCTCTTGGCCGGAATTCAACTCCCTCCATCCATTTGTGCCCCTCGAGCAGGCGGAGGGTTACAAGCAACTAACCACCGAACTCGAGGCTGACTTGGCCGATATCACTGGTTTCGATGCCGTTTCCCTTCAGCCAAACTCTGGTGCTCAGGGCGAATTTGCTGGGCTTCGCGTTATTCGTGCATATCTTAATTCAATTGGCCAGGGGCATCGGGACATCTGCATCATCCCTCAGTCCGCTCACGGTACCAATCCAGCATCTGCATCTATGGCAGGGATGAGGGTTGTCACTGTCAAATGCGACCCTAAGAGTGGCAATTTGGATATTCTTGACCTTGAGGCGAAGGCTGAGAAGTTCAAAGATACCCTTGGAGCTTTCATGGTCACTTACCCAAGTACCTACGGTGTCTTCGAGCCAGGTGTCAAGAAGGCTTGTGAAATTATCCACACTCATGGGGGGCAAGTCTACATGGATGGCGCCAACATGAATGCTCAGATTGGCCTCTGCAGCCCCGGGGAGATTGGGGCTGATGTCTGTCATTTGAACTTGCACAAGACCTTCTGCATTCCTCACGGCGGTGGAGGGCCCGGTGTTGGCCCTATTGGCGTGAAGGGCCATTTGGCTCCGTTCTTGCCTGGGCATCCTCTTGTCAAGACTGGGGGGGAGCAGGCTATTGCACCAATTTCAGCCGCTCCTTGGGGATCCGCAAGCATCTTGCCTATCTCCTGGTCATATATTAAGATGATGGGTAAGAAAGTCACTCCTTTATTTGCTGTTACGTATTACTAATCGGTGTTATAGGCGGTCGCGGTTTGACTCATGCTACCAAGATTACATTGCTGAATGCCAATTATATGGCCTCTCGTCTGGTTCCTCATTACAAGGTTCTGTATACTAACTACAACTCGCGCTGCGCCCACGAGTTTATCCTCGATCTTCGGGGATTCAAGGAGAGTGCCGGGATTGAAGCTATCGATATTGCCAAGCGTCTCCAGGATTACGGGTTCCATGCTCCCACTATGTCCTGGCCCGTTAACGGAACTCTCATGGTTGAGCCTACTGAATCCGAGAACCTCCAAGAACTGGATCGTTTCTGTGATGCTTTGATTTCTATTCGTAAGGAAATCGCAGCGGTCGAGTTGGGCCAACAGCCCCGCGAGGGCAATGTTTTGAAGAACAGCCCGCACACCCAGAAAGATCTCCTCACCGACGAGTGGAGTCGTCCGTATGGCAGAAGCCAGGCTGCATTCCCGTTGGCCTACTTGAAGGATAGAAAATTCTGGCCTACCGTGACCAGAGTTGATGATTGTTCGTATAGCTTTAGCCCTCTTGATGTGTTTGAACTAATGGGGGACACAGCTTTCGGTGACCTTAATCTCTTCTGTTCCTGCGCCCCTACCGAAACTGTTGAATAGGCTCTTCCACGCATACCCGGTTGTAATACTGGGGCTTACGTTGAATTTCCGTATTGTCCTTTCTTTTGCCTTTTTTCTAGGGATTTCCTCTATAGATTCTTTCTATCTACTCTTCCTCTATAAGCTTTTTATCTAAATAGCTTTTTAGACTCACTCGGTATTCATCTATTCGGTGTTTGGTCTTTTTTCCTTTTAAGGGTGGCTTTCTCTTTTCTTTTTCTTTTTACAATGGGATTTGGTACACGGTGGGACGGGGAGTAACGGACTTTCAACCAGTCTACTTTTTAAATACGGGGCTCTTTATCTCTTGTTTTTTTGGGATATTGTACTTTTTGTGTCTTCGTGGGTCGTTGACTCAATAGCTCTGCGGAATAAACGTTATATTATAGAGAACATCTAGGGGTTCACGTCTTGGGGGTATATGTGAATATAACTATAAAAAAACATCGAGAGCAGTTAGAGATCAGCAACTTTGTTACATATCATAGACAGGCGAACGGCCCCTTCCATTGCCCTATTTCCCAAACATGACGAGTCTACGGAAACCTCCCAACAGTGAAGTATGATATGATACCAAGCTACCTTGAACGCTCCCCCAGCTTACTCTACCCTAGATGAACAATTTATTCCCTCCCAACTCATCATCGAGAATTCACAACCCTACCAATGACAACCCGTGGCCAACCGACCAACCGACCAGCCCTCTCCACCATATTCTACAACAACCTTGATACCTACCACTCGGTTTTCTACCCATAGTATTACATCCTCACAGCCCTAGCACAGGCCATATACCCATCACGAACACCATAATTATTTCCTCTCTCTCCGTCCTTCCATTTCTGCGCCCTATCCGAACACCGCAGGCATTACCTATATGTACGATATCATACCATACAATAGACAGGCCACGACTTGCAGTTCAAAAACTCAATAATTATTATAGAAATCCCGTTGACCCACTGACCAGCCAGCCAGCCAGCCACTATCTCCCTAGCAGCTAGTGCTCGAACAATATGGCAGTTTACAGTACAAAACAGTAATTAGCACAATACCGTAAATCACGGCTGCACCGTGAGAAATGAAATGAAATTAACAGTAAAGAGTACTATGCTTATCCCTTTTTTTGGTACAGTACAGTACAGTACAGGGCTTTGGGGGGGGGTTGATACCGTAGCTTACTAACTAGGTCGCTATTCCTCCTTTCCTTCCCTCCTTCCCTTCACTTCTAACATTCAAGGCTGAGTTTTCCTATCCTAGCCATAGCACAATTATCGTGACCTCGGTTGTAATTTAATACCCCACTCATATAACTTTTTCTCAGTGCGTCGTGATCCGGTTCAGCATCTTTCTTGCCCTATCCTCCTCCTCCTCGATCCCTCTCATGTTATCTATCATAGCTTCTCTGCTCTTCCACCATGTACTTTTGATAGGATACAGTGCATATCTCACTCACTGCTGTAATTAGCTGCGTTTGTTAAGGTTAAAGTTACCGTGTCTTATACTAATTATGTATGATAGTGTATTATCATACTGGTTTAATCAGACCTTAAACCGCCAACGGGTGAGAGCTCGTGTGTGAGTTTTGAAGGAAGGAAAGAAAAGAAAAAAAAGAGACAAAGTCGATATATATAGGTTGCCGTGTTTGTTTTCTTTCTTTTAGTTTTTTTTTTTTTTCTCCCCTTGGTGTTCGTGGATCTTTCTGAAATTTGATTTTGGATTCTTGTAATAATATCATAGGGATAGATAACTTAGACTGATATGATAGATAGATAAATTAGACTGGACTAACTTAATTACAACTCACCTTCAACTTAAGGTAAGGGTTTATTTATGATAGTAAAGTGTCCGAGTCGTTTAAAAACAATTATATAAGGTTTATAACATTCTAGTATCATATAACACACTGGAGAGTTTGCATTCCGGCGGATACCGTATGTATGACCCCCCCCCCCGGTATACGTCCATCTGCATCATGCCGTAGGTCATATCGTACATATAATAGCTAACTTCTCCGTGAAAATGTCAAGTTCCATAGTTTGAGTCCATGACAATTCCAGCAGTACTTGAAACACCTAACGAGCGACAAATAAAAAAAGACGGAGAGTCTTCCAGCTAGGCGATGTGTGGGCACCCGCTTGTGCTGCCGTCCTTTCGGCTGGTCAGGGGGGGGCTGGGGCGGGGGCGGGGCCGTGTTGAAGCTGCCGGGAAATCCAGCACCTTCGGTGTCATTTTCTCCTCATTATCTATGATACTTGTATGATATACCAGAATCCTAGACTGGGTCTGAGATATTTAGTTCATTGGGGGATGCACCGTGAGCGTTTACTGGACTTGGAATGGAAAAACGAAGTATAACTTACCCCCCCACCCCCTCCCCCCGCGAATACGGTACCTCAATAGTGTATAGGGTTTCCACAAGAGGTTATTAAAATGATTGGTGTATGTAGAATAAATAAGTTATGTCCTGTTAATTCTAATAATAATAAGGCTATCGTGGGCTAACAGACTAAAGGCGCGACAGTCAAAACAAGTCAACACAAGAACTAGAGTGGGACTAGACTCAAGGGTAGGTAAATCAGAAACTTCGTTCACTCTCTCGTAAACTAACTAGGCAAAACATAAAAATATATAGAGTGTAAGCAAGACATATCGTTTCCCACACTCAATCTATTTCGCTCCATGCATAGCTCCACCTTCCTGCATAACGATAAAGGAAAAGACAAGCCCACAATTCATCTCCGTCAATCCTTTCAGCTTCATCATTCTCCCTTCCCATTGTTGAAACCTACTATAACTGGACCTAGTGTTTCGCATCCTCACCAGAACCGTTAAGTGTTTGGAAAACTCTTTTGTGGGTTTGACTTTTATAGTGGAAGCATAGAATATTAGGGATCAAACAGACTAACACTAGCTATTAACTATGGCACTCAATTAGTATCTGTGATGCTTGAGATGCGAGACAGTGGTGGGTTCCCCACATTTCCTTCTATCCATTCCTACCTCCAGTCCGCAAGGGTACTCGCCGGCTTTTCCGAAATAGTCTTGAAAGTGACAGCCGATCTTCGCAACCTTTAATCCCTCCTCTAGCCAGGACCAATTTGCACGGTCCGAGCCATCATTCGTAATGACCTGATGGTCTGAGGATGAAGCTTCGAGGCCAGCGGCTGGGACCACGTGGTCTTCCAAAAGTAGACTCACTACCTTTCCCACCCCGCGACGCACCCCTCCTCCGAAACTCCTTGGGTCCTTGATGTCCTTTTCGAGCGTAGGAAACGGCCATTTAGCTACCCTGCCGCAACAGGTCGTATAATCTCTTGCCTTTTGGAGACGATGTAAGATGTATAGATGGAAAACCCCAGGGACGTCAAGCCCACGCACAGAGGCCGAAGCAGCAACCCAAACAATCGTCTCATCCCGACAGGCGTCTCGCTCATTTCGCTCTTTGTAGTATGCCCTAATCTTGGGATCAAACAGCATATCTGTTCTTCCTATGGGTATCCGCCCCTCCTTTTCGGTATCTCTATTCCAATTGTCTACAGTCAACTCCCTTGCATTGATGCGTAGCTTTGTGCATTCCTTGATAAACGCCCCGACACTGGCCTCCCCACTAATAGCAGCAATTGCGTTCCTTGGCCATTTATCGTGCTCTAAAAGGGTTTGAAGGGCTCCTGCAGCGATATGGGGAGGATATCCAGCTCTTTTGGCCTGCGAACTAGACATATCCCATGATTCCGGCGGCATGAGAGCCAAGGAATCTCCTTCCCTCTTGAGAGCTTTGGCCCGAAAGCTAGATTCTGCATTCTCGAGCTCATAGAGCTTCAGCTCCTCTAGCTTCTTTGTTATGTATTCGGCTTCCCAGAGCCCCGTCCTCGGAATCGGAGCGTCTCTCATAAACCCGGAACTAATGTCATAGGCTACCGCATGGTGGACGATATTGTCAGCAACCGCTCTTACAATCCTATCGATCCCGGAGCTCTCGTCGCCGATAGCAAGCAAGTGAGACGCTTTGGGTAGGTCGTAGAGGCTAGGAGAATCCACCCCCTCGTGACCTATCCACAAGGGATGCGAGGACTGGATGAATCTGGTCATCCTCTGCGTTGACAAAGTCGCAGAGGAAAGTACCAATTGTGGTTGAACAGGTTTCACCTCTTGCGTCGAAGCCTCCCTTTTACGCCGTTTAAAAACCCAATCAAGTAGTATTTCGGTACTCGAAATCGGCGGTGGGACGCGAATACTAGGGGGGAGTGTCGGTTGTCCTTTGAACCAGGAGGGGTGGATTCTCGGGATTAAAGCGTCAAATTCGTCGAGAACAAATGCTGTCGCCTGCGAGAAATCCAACAATCCATTGACGGAATCAGATTTATCAGAGATGATATCTAAAACGGCTGTAGGCGTAGCGATGATGATGTGTGGATTTGGTTTCTCTGAGAGTAAGTTTAGCTGCAATTCTGGATTGTCTACTCTCCGATGCAGAAGCTGTACGAAGGAGTCTATAGACGAGCTGACAGTTTGAGAAGACGATGCCAGTAGCAAATTCTTGATCATTAGGTAATATTGAATTCCCAGATCAGCATTGGGAACAAGGATAAAGGCAGTGGTGGTTGGGGATAATCCCGAGCTCGACCCTCGGTCTGGTTCCCATCTCACAGCTCTTTCAAGGCCTAAAACCCAGGTAGCGATAGCGAAGCTCTTCCCCGTGCCAGGGAGATCCCGGACAGCCACTGAGTTACCGGCTTTAAGTCCCTGCAGGATCCTTTTCTGTATGTCGGTGGGTCTGATAGTGTTAGGGTATGTATCCAAGAGCGCCTTGGCTACCACAGGTCGCACTCCTGCCTCCTCCCATGTGTTCGGGAGTGCTTGGAGAATGCTGCGTTGATTATCGGTTTTCCCGATACCAGGCGCGGGCCGACGAGGAAGAGAAATATTGCTGAAGGCGCTCTCGATAAATGAGTCTACCAGAGAGTCCATGTAGTCATCCTCAGAAACATCCTCGCGTTTTGATTTTGGGCCAGGGGCCCCGCCCGCGAGAAAGGTAGAATTGTTCCGCCGTGAATTTGTAGCGAGTGAGAGCCGAAGCAACCCTGGAGCGACATTCCGTAAAACGCGGTATCGGCATTGGGCGCAGATGTAAGATGATCGGGTTATGGCGAAGAGCATTATGGAGGCTCTTGCTAGAGCAATTATAATTGGCCGTCGGGTGGGAGAGGCGGGTGGATTGCGATTGCCGTAGCGAATAGGTAGAATTTTATCAGTTTTGGTGGGGGTTGTCCTCCAGCAGAAAGAAGAAAAAAAACGAGTCGTCCCAACCAGGTGAATGCCAAGAAAGAGCCTCACAAGTGCTTGACCTCTGATGGTCAATGATCCACTTGCCTCTCTCTCTGAGTCTCCCAAAATGCCTAGCCTCCTCTTCATCGACTAAGACCAAAATTTGTTCGCAGCATCATGGTAACAATGCAATACCCCAGGGCACCAGCCGCATTACCAGGACAGAGTGCTCTAGCATCTTGGGTGTTTTCCTAATCGGCCCGGCGGTGAGGAAGAGACCATCTGGTTCCACTCATTCTGATTAAAATTTTGAGAAAAAATGTAACAGCAACACAAGTGATTAGTATCGTACTGTTATAGCTACAGTTTGCACAGGATGGCACAGGAGGATGGCACACAAATCGAACTTGACGAGGTTAACTTTTCACCTCATATAGATGGCTAAGACACTGCTCTGTAATACCGGTACTGTCCCCGTAGAAACTTCTCCCACCTTACCTGTCCACTTCAAATGCCTCTCTACTTCGTGCCTGCTGCCCTCCTCACTACATACAGTAATACTCAGTCCTGCGCCTAACACTGAATGCGAGTGATATGTCATGACCGCCAAGTTTTCGCTATCATAATATTCATACAAATTTAATGCTATCATATCATACCTACTACATACCGGTATCACTCCCTCCAGCATAAGTTAGCAACCGTGTCCACACCACAGCCAAACACTCAAAACACCATGGAATCCCCACACGAGCACCAGCAAGGTATCTTTCCCCCATTTCCTATTGTATTTTACCCGGTCGAGCTGGAGTTAATACCTCACAGGGCTTCTCCTTTCCCGCATAATCACGAATGTTGTGCGTATTCGGCTTCGCCTCTCTCCTTGCTTCACCAGTCGTTGCCTGACACCGTATAGGAAAAACTCAACGAAGCCGTGATGACGTTGAACAAAACCTTGCATGTATGGCTATCTGGCCCGCGGGGAGGTGGGGGAAAAATGCGAGGCTGACCACAGCCTTGAACAGGAAATCAATGTGCAAAATATGAACACCGAGCTAGTCGCGCAGATGTTTAAGAATTACCAATCGAACGTTCTATTCCATCTTGAAGGTATTTTTATTATTATTTATTTTTTCTTCCCATTGTAGGAACTAGAGGTTGTACATAGGTAGGGCTAACGGGGGTTGTGGTACAGCTACGGAGAGTTTGAAGGAGCCGGTTTAGATTGGGTGGGGTCTATGATATAGAGGGGAGGGGGTTTAAAGTATCTAGTTGAGCAATTGATGCTGCGATTGCGATAATGTTATGATTATGAAAATGCGTGAATGAACGAGGAGGTGTGGATCCTAAGAATCAAGGTGACTGAATTAAGCTCGAAGTAGCTTTACTTGATCGTATCCAAGATATCAGCCTCATGAGATAGGCGATGTCAATTTGTGCCTGTTTCCTCTCGGACTCCTGTAAAACAAAACCCGACGGATATTAGTCTCGACAGTCTCGACAGTTCCTTGGGCCAATGGTCACCCTCTCATGATATCTCTGCATCCTGATCGCATCGGAAGATTCCATCTCGATAGCAAAGAGGCTCCAATCGCTACATCAACCAAGCCCAAGGCGGCCGTTGTGCAACAAGCTATTAGCGACATCCCCTGCAGCCGCAATTATGAGGCGAGGAACCCAATTCCAACCTCACAACCACCACTATTAGACGACTCGACCCTATAGTAAGCTCACCGCCACCTCCGAACAACACTACGATAAAACACGACATACCTCCATGAACTAACCATCCTACCACTGCCATCGACACCTCCGAGGGAAAACCAAAATCAACGAAAATGCCATCCCCCTCGACACCCCCTCGAGAATCTACCCCCTTACCACCTCCAAAACTCTACGACATCCGCGAAGCACCAACCTACACAACCTCAAGTACAACAAGCTGGAATGACTCCTACAAAAACAACTCTGAAATCGCCATCGTAATCGACAATGGTACTCCCATTCCCTCCTCGTTCCGGCGCCTTACATGCTAACATTGCCACAGGCTCCTGGCAGACCCGGGCCGGCTTCTCCCATGATCCCCTCCCACGCTTAACCTGCCCACCGATGGTGTCCAAGTACCGTGACCGCAAAGCGCAGAAGACATACACGGTAGTCGGGAACGACGTGTTCGCGGATCCGAACTCGCGCGGGCAGGCCAAGAATCCGTTCGATTCTAATGTTGTTTGCAATTTTGATCAGATGGAGACGTTGCTGGACTATTGCTTCATTAATCTGGGTGTTGGCGAGGAGGGAGATGGTGGAGTGGGGCATCCACTGGTTATGACTGAGGCGGTTTGCGTACCCGGGTATAATCGGAAGAGTACGATAAGTTCTACATTTTATTCCAATGTGTAATGGGAATGGGCTGACCGAAAATAGTGATGAGTGAACTGCTCTTTGAGTGCTACAACACACCGTCCGTAATATTTGGTATAGACTCGCTCTTCTCGTACGACTACAACAATGGGAAAACAGGCCTCGTCCTCTCTGCCGGACATACAGCTACACACCTCATCCCCGTGGTGGACGGAAAGGGTCTTGTGAACCTCTCCACAAGACTAAACTGGGGAGGTTCCCAATCTACGGACTACATGCTCAAGCTTATCCAGTTAAAATACCCCGGCTTCCCGGCAAAGATTCAAAGTTGGCAGGCCGAAGCACTCATGAAAGACCACTGCTACGTAAGCTCAGACTATAAGGAAGAAGTAGAAAGCTACCTAAAACCGGAAACCCTGCTAGAGAAAGATAGAATAATCCAGTTTCCCTTCACCGAGACGATAAAAGTGGAAAAATCCCAGGAGGAACTCGACCGCATCGCCGAGCGCCGCAAAGAAAGCGGCCGCAAGCTTCAGGAACAAGCGGCCAAGGTCCGTCTGGAGAAACTCATCAAAAAAGAGCAAGAACTAGCCTTTTTGAAAACACTCCAAGCGCGGCAGGAGACGGACTCAAAACGTGACTTCAAGCGCCTTCTGGAGCAAAATGACTTTCGCGACGAAGCAGCGCTTGAAAAATCCATCCGAGAGCTCGACAAGACCATCCGCCGCGCACGCAAGCAGGACGTGGGGGTGGAAGAGGACGCAGCGAACAGCGCCCCGCCCTCCTTCCCACTACTCGACATACCAGATGAGGAATTATCAGACGACAGCAAGAAGATGAAGCGCCACCAGAAGCTGATGAAAAGCAACCACGAAGCCCGACTCCGCGCCAAGGCCGAGAAGGAAGCCGAACGTCAGCGCCAGGAAGACCTAGAACGTGCGGACGCAGCAAAGCGAGAAGCAGACCTACCCGCCTGGCTATCCACCCGCCACGCCGCGCGCGCAGCCGTCCTAACAAAGATAAAGGACCGCACACGCCTCCGCAACGAACTCTCAGACCGCAAGAGTCTCGCGTCACAAATGCGCATGAAGTCCATCGCAAACCTAGCCTCCGACTCCCCGCCATCCAAAAAGCGCCGTCGCGGTGCCGGCGGCGCCCCTGGAGCATCAGGTGGGCCAGGCGGCGGAGGCGGCGGTGACGACGACAACTTCGGCGCAAACGACGACGACTGGAGCGTCTACCGCAACATAACCCTAGGCACAAACTCAGATGAGGACGAAGAGGACAACGAACTCGCCAAAGAGCTCAAAGCAATCGAGGACCAACTCCTCCTGCACGACCCACACTTCGACCGCAACGACACACAGGAGGCCAAAAGCGACTGGCGCGCCTCCCTCCTGCACGCCTTCACCCGCGGCGTGCGGGAGCACGACCCCGAAGACCAAGCCCAGGGCAGCCAGATCCACCTAAACATCGAGCGCATCCGCGTCCCCGAGGTCATCCTCCAACCCGGCATGGCGGGTCTCGACCAAGCCGGTGTCATCGAGATTGCCGGCGACATACTCCTCCAACGCATAGCGGACGAGCGGGTGAGGGAGCGCGTGCTCAAGGACATATTCCTAACCGGTGGTGCCGTCGCCTTCGAAGGATTCGACGAACGCGTTCGCCGGGAGGTCCGGGAGATCATCCCCGCCGGGAGTGAATTGCGAGTTCGCAGGGCCGGGAATGTAGTCCTCGATGCGTGGAGGGGTGCCGCGAAGTTCGCGAAGGGGGAAATGAGTGGGAAGGAGGGGGTGGGATGGGTCACGAAGGGGATGTGGGAGGAGGCGGGGGGGGAGTACATCTTGGTTCGTCCTTTTCCTTTCCTTTCCTTTCCTTCTTGCTATACGTATCATACGACATTACTCATAAAAAGCTGATTAATTGACTGACTAATTGGAATAGGAACATCGACTTGGTAATGCTTTTTGAAGCAACTTTTTTTTTTTTTTTTGTCGCCTATCTATTTATCTATTCACCTTGCAGTCGATGACAAACCCCCCTCCCCCCCGCCCTTACAATTGTACTGTACCCTAAAACGCACCAATTATCACTCGCTACCACATTCGAGTCCAACTATCATATTATCATATAAAAACTCAAGCCGTATTGGGACAGAAAAAAAGTTCAAGCTCAGCATAATAAGAATAACAAAAATCAATACATTTCCGTGATATATATATATATAATTGAAATAAGAAAACAAAAACAAAACCTGCGCCAAAAACAAAGGAGAAAAAACGTCTTTTCCTTCGTTCATTTATTATCTGTGGTTCACTTATTCATTGATTACCATAGAATAGAAAAGTGAAGGAACTAAAAAGAAGGGACACAAAAAAACAAAAAAAACCCTTTGTATGTACCGATTATCGTCTGTTCAGTTTTTGTCGCTATCTGTTTGTTGCATCGATATCACTTCGCGTACATCCATCCATTCTACTCCGTTCCATTTTCGTTCCATTTTGTGCGTTCGCACAACTAAGGAAGAAAAGGAGCAAGAAAGAAAGAGAATAACTACTCACTCCATTCCGTTTACCCCATTTCCATTCCGTCCCATTCCATCCCTTCCCATCCAGCCAGTCATCCCACCTTCAGTATCAACAATTACAGCCCAACAGACTAGAAAAAAAAAAAGAAGAGAGGAGAAAACCAAGGAAAAAAAAAACAGAACAGGAAAGAAAAGGGGAAAAAAACCCCGTTCACCACTTCCATTCAACAACCCCCTCCAGAGGTTCTGAGGCTAGGCACCATTAACACTACTCTCATCCCCATTCTTCAACCTCTTGCCTCCACCGCCACCGCCATTTCCAGCTCCAGCACCAGCGATTGCAGCCGCAGCAACAGCTGCCTGTTGCTGCAAAAACCCATTCCCGGCCGCCGCTACGTTCTGCAGAAAGGCATTCGCCGCGTCGTCCTCGTGCGCGCGCTTCGCACCTGCGGGATTGTTCGCTGAGGGGTTGGCTGCTGGATTGTTCGAGAGCTCAACGACAGTGCCCATGTTTGCTGTGGGCGCCGAGGGGTCTGTGAGTGGAGAATGTGGAGGTTGTTGCTGTTGTTGGGGGAGGGTAGCAGCGGCAGTAGTGGTGGTGGTAGGTAGAGCGATTGCGCCGGCGGCAGAGGAGGAGGAGCCTAATAGAGGTAAGGGCGGCGGTGGGACAGCTTCCTCGCCTTGGTGCTCTATTAAGCGGGACTGCAGGTTGATGATGTAGTCGCGGAGTTGATAGTTCTCAGCCTGTATCTGCTTGTAGGATTCTTGCATTTGGTTGAAGTCTCTCACTTGCTCTTCCAGCTTTTTGATGTAGCCTTCTTTGCGTTGACGGAAGGCTCTCTGCGGTCATTCATTCCGTCAGACCCTCCTCCTCTTGTTATTCTTTTTTCGCCTAGAATGGATAAAACATACCTGCGCCGCACGATTCTGCGCCGCCCGTTTACTCGTTGACAATTCGCGTTTCCCACCACGGCCCCTACCGGCGGAAGATCCCTCCGCCTGTGTCTCCTCCGCACCGCTATGCTGGTCCATCGCCGCCTGCGAACCTGGAGACATGCCCTGAATCGCCATTGTCGTTAAACCCGGGCTCTGCGGAACACTGCTCACGCCCCCGGGAGCGCCGACACCACTGATAGCTGGATCGATGTTCAGGTCGGGACTCGCCGAGTCGGTTGGTTTACTGTCGGGGCTCGTGACGTTCTGTTGTTGCTGTTGGACCTGCTGCTGCTGCTGTTGTTGAGGAGAGTGAATGTGTGGGAGCAGATGCGCACGAAGAGCTGTAGCGCAATTAGAAGATATTTGATTCGTTGTTAGCCACCGCGCAACAATTTTCTCGCGAAACAAAGAGGGAAGATTAAAGAATAAGAATAAAAGGAATTCAAGGATTTAGGGGATGATGTGCACTCTCTAGGGTAGTAGCGGTAGTGACAGTGATAGCACTGGCTAGGAAGTGAGGAGGGTACCAACTCTGCTCTGCGGTATTCGCTGCTTCCTGCATGGACCACCAATATTAGCTGTTGCGCACTTACAGTGCGTTGGGATGAGATGATGGTGATGACGATAGAGGGGAGAAGAGGGGAGGGTGGGTATGGTAAGTGTGTAATAGGTTCAAAGGGTGAAAAAGTAAGGTGAGGTAAGGCGGGATAGCGGGACTAATGGAAAAGCGAAAGGGAAGAAAGGGAAGAAATACCTGTGCACTAGGCGACTGTAACGGATGAGGAGCCGGGGCGAGCGTTGGCTGCTGCATTTTATAAAAACGGCTTACTTTGTGTTTCGTTGTTCCTCAAGGTTTTGCGTAAGAGAGAAGTGCCTGTTCCCGTGCTGTCCTGTCTCGTCGGCGCGGGGGGGGGAATAGTTTACGGGTTGGGGATGCAGGATTATTATTTGACTAATGCGTTTTTTTTTTGTTTTTTTTTTAAAAACCTTCTAACTATCGTCAGACAAAGCATTTAGTCAGTCAGTCACCTCAGTCGAAATCAGTTAAAGTAAAAGAAGAAAAAAAGTGGATGTCAGGTTCGGTTGGGTAGCGGGAGTGTCAATCTTGGAGAAACCACCACCACCAGCACCAGCACTACCAAACCAAAACGCGAGGGGAGCAAAGGGAAACTTCCCCCTCCAAGTGCCGGTATGATACATCCAAGGGGAAAAAATAAATAAATACCTTTCTCGAGTTGAAAGAAAATACCCTTTTGCTTGGAGAAAGAAAGGGGGAAAAAGAAAAAGAAAAAGAAAAAGAATAATGTTTTATCACACTTTCGTTCGTTCGTTCACTCGCTCGTTGGCTCGCTGGTTCGTTCGTTCTTTGGTGAGAGGGAAAAGGAAAAAAGGATGTGGTAAGTTGTGAGTAAGACGGCGGGAAGGGGTTCAATGATAACATAAGGAAAAAAAAAAGAAAAAGAAAAAAGAAAAAAGGAATAGAATTTCGAAAATGATCGATTGATTAAAAAAGGAAAAAGAGGGGGTGGTAGGGGAAAGTCCTGATTGGTTGGAAAAAAAAGCCAGGCTGATTAATCTATTTCGAAAGAGGAAGCGATTTGTCATCGACCCACACACAAGAAACAATCAGACGAGAGAAGAAGACAGCCAGACAGACAAGACAAGACAAGACAGGACAGGACAGGACAGGACAGGACAAGACAGACAGACAGAGAGACAGAGAGACAGACAAGACAGACAATGCATCCAGAGAGCCCCACACCGAACACAGCCGAAAGTTGTTGTCGTCGCTGTTGCCGATCAGTAATCGCCGAGCCCTGCGCCCTTTTGCTCTTCTCCAGACCTTCGGGCTCCCATAGTCGGCCAGTTATCACACTGTAGGTAACTTGGCTATTTCACACCCGGGTGAGAATAGGAAGAGGGGAAGGGGAGGTGGAAGCGAAGAGTTTCGGGCATGTCCCATCATACTTGTACTGTAGATGCAAATTGCGGGGGGGGAGGGGAAAAGCAGGGCTGAAAGGGAAGGGAAAGTTCGGTGTTAAAAACATTTTACTATACGAGACACCGATAACCCAGATAATCAGGGTCCTGCCATATTCGCCTCACTCTATCCTGCTCTAATTCGCAATACAAGCACATGGCATTATAGGCCATTCCTCAACCACAACTTGATACCTAAACAGAGAAGAAGCGGACTTTATCGGTGATATGGACAAAACAATCTTCACATTCCATCCATCCATTCCATCCATTCAATCATGCCACCACCAGAATGGTATCATACCTCCCCTTCGCCGTAAATAATATGACTCTGCATACATTCACGGCCCAAACACAATAACTACAGCCTCCCCCCCCCAGTGCGCCCAGTCAGTGCCCCGCCTCACACCGGCTCACTCGCTGACAAAGACAGCAAAACAAAATAACAATAAAACAGCGGTTTAGGCGAAAGCAGGTAATCACACCCCAATGTGGTAAATACGACAGCATTTGGGCAGGGCCACCCCGGCTGCTTATCTCACTGCTCTAAAATAGGAGAGGATGCTTACCCGAAATACATGTCAGCAGGCAGGTGTACGAGCACACTAGGTGTGGTTGTACAAGCAATCATGGTACTGACATCGTCCATAGGTGGAGCGCTTTTAAAGGATAGTGCTCGAGCACATGGGGGAGAACAGCTCCGTATTGTGCGAGGATATAAGAGAGCAGGATGAAAGTGTTCTGCGTTGTACGGTTCATATCGGTAGTCGTACTTGGGCAACCCCCTACGGCGCAATGCAATAGGGCAGGATATACTAGTACTATTGCAGTCCGACAGCACTTGTGGTACTCGTACAGGTATGGGGGTATGTACCCTACTCGAGCACAGTAGCGGTGGGTTAAATTCTGTTGCTATTTCGGTCGCAATGGATGAGTCATGATTCGGGTGGAAGACTCCACCATTCATGCCATATCAAAGTTATCCAAGTACCTGGTACCATACTCGTACCTGTATGCCATTACTACTATACTATATAACACTGTGGATTCGCAGCGAATTGTGCTTGCGGGTCTGTATGATATAGCGCGCTGCATTGTGCTCAGGTGTGATTTACCGTAGACAGAAAAGCGGACTACGGGTATCACTCTGATCAAGTGTGCGCCACGCATGTCGTGTGCGCGTACTGGTATTGTACTGTTAGCGATTTGTCCTCAATCCACATTTATCACTCGGTCGGGAAGTGAATCCTCGCTTTCTCGTTTTCCCGTTTTTTCCTTTCCTTCCCTCCCCCATCCTCTTACAAAACGCCCATACTATTGCCAAATCATCATGTCCTGTCACAATGATATCTCATGCTACACTCACTTGAGTGCTCGTCATACTGCTTTCTACAAATACAAACGTCTACCTATCGCTTACCAATAGCCCAGCAGCCATCAAACCCTCAAATCGATATATTGAACGAGGCCCGTTTAATGCAAAGGCAAATGCTATAGCCGGTAGTTCACAACGCTAGCGATAACCGCAGGGCAAATAGGCGGTGACATTCAGCTGAACTCACTCAATATATCATCTCCGCCATGAACTTTCCCAGCCCATTGGGAAGCTCCCGTGCGTTCCAGTCTCGAACCACTCGATGTGCCTCTGCCGGGTCCTGGCACCGCACGATCCACTTTGATTCTGCTCCTCTGGAACTCCCATCCGCCCTCATCCTCACTCTGAACCCACTATCAGTGATACGAAGCTGCAATATCCTCTGCACACCGACTCCTCCGTCTTCCTGGTCTCTGGCACAGAACTTGACATCCGCCTCCTCGAGCATTTGCCTGACTTCTTCTGTTCTTGGGAGTTTGCCATTCTCCTTCGTGTCTCCACCTAACCCGGAAGCCACTAGTAATACCGAGCAGCCCAACTGGCACTCTCCAATGGTTAAGGTCCCGCGCAGTGTTCGCAAGTCATTCTTCACTTGCTCAGCCGCCTGAGCCGGGAGCGAAAACTTTGGGGTAGATGCTGGAGGAAGGGTGGTTGTAGTCATGGGGGACGGATTCGCCAGCTGGTAGTCAAGGTTAAGTGAATATACAAACTTTTCGGCACTGGCAGCATCAGAAAACTCAATTGTGTACTTTTGCCGTTGCTGCAATGTGACGGGATGACGATCTGGGGTGACTAGTTTTTCATGAATTAGAAAAAAACACAATTCACCACCCGTTAAAGATAGGGAGGGGGATGAGGAAAGGGGAAGAGGAGCTCATACTGCGAAGAATACCGAGGAATTTTCCAAACCCCGGAAGGCTGGCTTCTGGCGGAAGAAGACGGCTGATGTCGCTTCCTAGCATCGTGGTCCCAACGCCCTTCAAGAATACAACTGACGCTTGTTCCGTCTGCACTAGATTAGTGTAAGTTGGTAAGAATTGAAATAATGCCGACAGAATGTCAGCCCAACAAAGGGGGAAAATCATCATCATCACGCTCAAACAGAGTTGATACACAGCTCAACTGAAGCAGCCCGGAAACACCATATCGATAATTTCAAGGGGTGGAAAATGTGAGGACGAGGCCGAGGAGATGAAGGGAGCCCGCAATTGTAGCCAGAGAGGAAAGGAAGAGAAAAGAAAAAAGAAAAACGGTAGAAGTTCTGAGGAGAGAAAAAGAAAGAAAAGAAAAAAAAATTGGCTGGGCAATTCTATGGGGCTGGGGGAGATCCTACGTGTGGATGGAGCGGTGGTCAGTCTCCCTCGTGGCTTTTTTCTCCCCAACTCCAATTTTCCGTAGCGAGACATCTTTTCTTGGGGTCCGTATGCTCTGGACTTCGCCCAATTCCCATTGTCCATCCTTTTACGACGTGCCAGCCCCTCCATCGGATCCGGCAGATACGTGGAATCCTCAGAGATGTCTAGTCTGCCGATTGGCTTACGTCGGATTGGCCCAGAGGCATCCTCGGGGAATAGGGAATCAAAGAGAGAGGATTGCCAATTCCCAATTCTGCTACCTTTGATAGTACTGCTTCTATGATTGCTGTTGCTCGAGCTGACAGCCCCTTTACCGATCACACTCCCGTTGCCTTTATCTCTCACCTGCGATGGCTCCGATTCTTCTGGCACTGGTGAGGCATTTTCAGCAGGCCGGGGAGAGGAAGACGATGTGGGACGATGTGAGCGGGATTGGGATACAGCCGCGGATGAGAATGAGCAGCGGAGGAGGAGGGAGGGCGGGGCAGAGGCAGAGGTAAAGGCAGATCCTGAATCGACGACGCAGAGGAGACGGAGGGGCCGAGGAAGGATAGGCGAGCGGAAGACGTGCATGCGGTCGGCGAGCCCGTGGCGGAAAGAATATGATCGGTCGGGAGCAATGTAAGGACGGAAGCTATAGGGTTGTGTTTATTGTATTTGCCGTGGTTGTCCAGGTAGTGTTAGTGGTAGTTGCAGCAATGAGGGAGGGAGGGTGGGTGGGGGTAGGTGGTGGTGGGGGGAGAAAGGATGGGAAGGTTGGCGGGGTTAGAAGAATCGTCGTTGGGGGGTTTAGAAAGGAAGTGATAATCAAAGGGTACCAATTTACAAGTATAGCGATAATAAAATTTAATGAAAACAAATGAAAAATAAAAAGCTCAAACGAGAGAACAAAGATCGCCAAACAAGGCTTAGAGACCCAAAATACCGACACCTAATCATAGGCCAATGCAATCCCAATCATCCAATGTTTGTCGCTCTCTCAAGCAAATAATTGCCGGCCAGCAGAATTGCTGCTATACCGCTATGCCGGCCGGCTCTTTTGTTCCCCTCTGACCAAACTCTACCGTGCTAATTATTCCCCGTGCCACTAGTAAAAGCTCTGCCGTCGGTGATACCCAAATGCTTGGTGCTATCGAAAGCTGCGTGGCTGCGGTGAAGAGGGCGGGGTGATAGTAGGATGTATGGGGTGGAGCAGGCGGAGACTCGTTGGCGGTCTTTCACCTGGAGAAAACCCATTTTGACTGCCGTACCCTATTCTAAACGGGCTACCGTAACTTAGCCATGAATCTCTCACGCGCACTCTACACCCTTATTTCAGTTCTGTGCTTGTACTAGTACTTGTATCATACCTAAATGGTAACATTGAGGCTTGTGCTTGTACTGGTACTCGAGCAGCAAAAAAGTGAGGCACTTCGTTGGGTCATCAGGATCAGCCAGGAACGAGAGAATAAAAAAAAGAAAGAAGCTGCATCAGATACTGTATGTCAGGGCCCAGATCTCTCCACGCTTGGAATATCCCAAGTCAGTGAAGAATAGCGGGTGCGGCTCTAGAAAATGCGCTGTCTCGACAAACCATCCATGACTAGTGCGCACTCGTTCCGATCCGTTGATTGACTTCCGCAACCCGCCAACCGAAGTCACAGCCGCAACTTGCAAGGTTCCTGGTTTAATTCATCTTTCTTCTAAGCTTAGTGAAAATGAAAGGCAAGAGAACAAAGAATGTGAGCAAAGAAGAATAAAAGAAAAAAGAACAAGAGCGATCAAAGGAAAGGAAGGGATAAGAGTAAAACTACCGTTCTCTCCTATTAGGGATTATCATACCTTTGCAGGAGAATAAAACAAGGTAGAGAAGGACGAAGGCCAAATTAACCCTCACATCATCACCCGCTATCATGAATTGATCATATCCCTCCTCAGCCAAACAAACATGAAGGGGTAAAAATAAAAAAAAAGAAGGAACGATGAAGGAGAGGAAATGGGAATCGAGTAGGCCTTTTTGTCACTGGCCTGCTTTGTTCTGTACTAATACCCTTTCCTTACTAGTTTCCCATCTTCCTATCCTCCAATTCTAACTAGACTTCTCGATACCCCAATCATCCATCCTTGTGCTCTTAGTATCTCTTTTCCTAGCAATAACTTACCGCAACTTGTAATTCGTAGGCCAAAAACTAACCCCAACAGCACCGAGACCCCTCACTCTCACCCTCACCCCCCACCCAACCACCGCTGTCACTCGTCATTTTTGTAGCGCCTTAGTTTGCCCAATTCTTCGTCGGCCCACGACAGACTTGCCCTGCTTCTGCTCACCTTGTTTCCTCTTCTCACCCTCCCCCGTTTCATTTCTTCATTTCACTTCTCACTTTTCTCCCGCGTGCATTTCCCTGACAACGCACGGCCTTCGCTTGCCACCTTCTGCGCTCGTACGACCTACGACCCCCATCAAAGAGAAGCACAAGAAAAACAAAAAATTGGAAAGAGAAGAAAAGAAAAGAAGAAAAGAAGAAAATGTTAGTGAGGAAGGAAAGGAGTGGAAAGAAAAAGCGGAAGAAGAAGGAAAAACTCCGGGAGGGAAGAGAGTGGATGATAGAGGGGAGGAAACACAACACCGCAGATCTACCGGTCCCGGGATTCTGGATGACCCAATGATCACCAACGACTCGAACATCAAAACAATATTTCTTCCCTCCCCCCCAAAACTTCCCATCCTTCGATATATAAAAGTCTATAGATCCCGCCTTTTCCCTGCACTGAACACAAATCCTCATCAGCAACAGCAACTTCCTTCATTGCGCTGAACACACATCTCCAATTCTCCCCAGCGAGAGAACAGTATCCTTGCAGAGAAACGAAAAAGAAGTATCTTTCCAACTTTGACCCAGGTCATTTTTGGGGCAGTTTTCTCACACGTAAGATGGGATCGAAGGGTAGGTACACCTTACCTTTTCGATGCCATCTTAAGTGTAGATTAAAGCCTACTATTAGTTACTTTTTATCCTTTCCTCATGCCAGGCTACTTACTGGTATTTCGTGTGCTTCGGAGGAGTGTTTTTGGGGTTAGCATTGAGAAGAGTATGTACTGAAGTGATGAAGTGTGATACCTTTTGGCAAAACAACGCCTAATATATAAGGGTCGTTTGGGTGTTCAATTGATCCTCACTACGCCGTAATGTTCCTGGCGCCTGTTCTTTACTAAAACGCTCGATTTTAATACCAATATGGATACCGGCATTACTATAGAACAACAGAAACAAGTTAGCCTCCAACTAAGAGCAACCAAACAATACGATTATGATAATATTACTATTACACCTTTTTTCACTATTGTTCTTCCTTAATGTGAGTTTAGAGAAAATAAAAATAGAGAGATATTAGCCGTAACTTCTCATCCAAAAAAAATATCTTGAAGGTGAGTATGATAGTACCTAAGAGAAAATGGATAAAATAAACAAAATAAAAAGTGAAAAATCACGTTACCTTACTCACGCCCTGTCTGCACCCCACGGTAATCCCCCGGTACCCAGGTTTACCTCAACAATGTGGTGGCACCACTCCTGGTAAACACTTCGAAGGAAGGGTGTGTGTACCGTAGAGTACAGTACCTTTGAAACTTTTGTTTCGCGGGTATGTACATTCTAGAGGGTTTCGGTTCAAAGAAGAATTTTCATATCAACTGCATATTATGAAGGTGGGCTCAAGATAAAATCGCGATTTAGACTGCAACAAAGTTTCGTCCGGGGTAGATTTAACTGTTTTTCGCCCGTATCCCTTTTCGCTCGTCCGCCACGTATTATAGAGAAAAATGATTTTGTCACTAGGGACAGTGATATCTCAATTCTTGGCGTTTTTTTCCTTGCCATTTGGTTTCGGAAAATAACTGTACCATTTAAATAAAGTTAAAAGAGATATGCAGAAATGGCGAGGAGAAAAAAGTGAGGAAAGGAAGAAAAAAGTGTAAAACCATTTCGCGAGGCCTCTTTTCCTGGACCTTATTAACTAAGGTATCTTTTTGGGGCGGGTATTGCCGCATTGACTCTGCCCCTCCTCCTCATGTGGTTCAGGATTGAATTGCTTGCTTGCGTCATTCCCGTAGCGCACGAAGGATGAGAAACAATAGGGCAGGAGGTAATATCACCAAGTGAAGTCAACGAATTCCTTCCCGCACTTGCATACTTCCGTTTCAGTTTGAGGGAGGAACTCGAGTACTTGCAAAGGAGGGAGAGAAGGCACAAGCTTTGGATGGAGATGAGGGGCAGACAGGAAGAGGAAAAAACGTCAGAAAACGTGGGGAATTCGGTAGTGACCATGGTTGGTCGGTCGGGACCCCTCGTTTCCTTTCTTTTTTTTGATCCAATTGTGTTTTTTCTTTTTTCCCTTTTTTCCTTGCTTGTTTTTTGACCGGGGTTTGAACGTCAAGGAGGTGCAAGTACGGTAGAGCAGGCAAAGAAGGAACCGCGAGGAACTGAAGAAAACGGGGAAACGAGTAATTGGGAGGGCTGACGGTAGGGGGTTAGGGATGTTTGAATGAAGATTACCTTGTTCCAGAGAGTAGCAGATATCGTTGGGTTCAGTGCTCGAGTACTTTCCCGCACAATTAGCAGCCCGAATCCTTGCTCGTGTCAATGTTCAGGACGGGTACCGGTACCTGAACTACCTACCACATCTATTCTGGACTCTACAAGTACCCAGCAAGAAGTACCTGAACATTGGGTGGGTAAACGCCATTTTAGGGAATTCTCACCAAAATTGCCCCTGTTAAACAGTGTTCACAGACCTCGAAGAGGTGTCTTACTTCTGAAATATCCCTGAAATATCTCTGTATTATCCCTGTATTATCCCTGTTTTCTGTCCAAATGTTCAGGTACTTCTTGAGGGGGACTTGTACAACGTTACAGATTTCCGTCCCTCCCGTAGCGAGTCGAAGAAGGGGTTGCTCCTTCAGGGTTTGGAGGGGTGGCTCCGCCAAAAAAAAAAAAAGAGAAGCATCGCGGCGGGAGCGGGTATCACAATCCTTGGGGTGCATGCCCGGTGACACCAGGGGGAATGGAGGGAGAGCTTTTTCTTGGTTGCTTCTGTTGGATATGTGAGAACTGCTTACATAATAAAGTGTGACATATCTGTGGATACCTCCGGCTCTTTGCTTTTTACCTCTCGAGTAGAGGAATTGGTTTAGTGTTTGAGAGATGGCAGTTACTGAGGGTGCTTTCTTAACTAGATATCACATGTTGCCCTTGCTGTCGTTTGTTACTGTCGTGACTATAGCTATACCACCAACATAATTCGATCCAAAATTTTTTTGGAGAAACGTACAAACTACGGTATAGACCATGTGTTAGATTAATTGGGATTGACTGATGCTGCTAAACCCCCTATTTGTAATTGACTATCACGAGCCGCTGGCTTATCTCCGGGCTTCGTCTCCAAATGACAAGGCCAGTGCATAAGAATGAGAATGTCATTAAGTTGGAATGCGTCGAAGGCTTCAATGTGGTGAAACGTTGTATGATGAGTAAATATGAGGGGTCAATACCCTGAAGAATCTCCCCTCCGTATACTGCATGCCCTGCAAAGATGTGTTATTGCCAGCTGGCTTCAGAATTACCCCTTCCTCAAGGGTTTCGGGGGTGGTTTCGTGGGGAATTTTAAGCTATAGACTTGAGCTTTACTGAGTCTAGTGTGTGTAACTAACTATAGCTCATCCGCTGAATCCATTTTCATCAGCGGTGAGAAAACAAACCCTGCAATAGGCGAGTGATATCTCGTGAAGTATTTTGCCGGTCGAAACGTGTCTCATCTTTCATAGGGTGCTGTCGAGCTGTATGCACTGATGATGATTGAGAGTATGTCGGGGTGTTGTCCTTAGCGACCGATATGAAATTGGGGACATCTACAATAGAGGCGAATGTCGTTAAATGCATTTTGTGATGCATCGGAAAGACCATACTTAACCCTCCCTCTTCCTAGTCCGATCGAAGAACAGAGAGAGGAGTTGCGCCATTTCCTCAACTCATGATATGAACCGGCTGTAATGTGACTGCCGAATCTTTTTTCGTTACTTGTGGTGGCAATTAGCAGCAGCCCTTGCGTTACATGACAGGAGTGACGTGGGGGGACACAAACAATCAACAAATATCTGCATGCATCCGACACCCATTAGTTAATCATATGGAAAAGCCATGCGTCAAGCTTGTGGGAGACTAGAGCTCCACCATCATACACCTTGAGCCTTGTTCAAGATTAAAACCATCTTCTTCAGGGAACCTACTTGGACATATTCTCAATCCCTTATGCATTATTACTGGGGCAGATCAGGATACGGGAAACGAGTGTGTCATAGCATGAAACGGCACGGGAATTATAAGCACTCAAGGAGTGTCGATCAAACATCATGATCATAGATCGTAAGGCTTTTGCTACCTGCCGGCCCACAAGGGAGCCGGGGGCACCTTGATGCTATGTGCAAAAACATCCAATGGCCTGGAGACAGGTGCGAGTCCTGGAATACACCCTCAACAAGTATAGATACCGTTATTTCATACTATCGTTTGGTCTTGAACTGACCACTAGCAGAATCTTTGGGGGGTTTGCCCGAATCCCCGAACCAAATAGTCCGGGCACTAAGGCCAGGAACTGATATTCAAGTCGCCTCTGCCCAGGACAATAACCGACCATCGCACTGGCAGAGCGCCGGGTTACCCTTCTTGGATGAGGGCTTTGGGCTTGAAGGTCTGCTTTGTATGATAGCCTCTGCACTATTTCAGCCCAAATTTTTGTTGCCCCTCACTCGCTTGCTCTACCCGCAGCAGGCAAACACCCAAAAACAGGGATTCAGAAAATATATTGCAAAAGACCAGTGCGTATCTGAGCGCCCATACAAATCCATAACCCTTCTTTTCGGATGCATCTTGCCTGCTACAAGCACGAGTCGGAGAGACAGATTCTTCACCCGATTTTTTCAAAGATAAGCTGTGCAAATTTAGACAGTAGGCTATCGTGCCATGTTAATAATTGTTTCGCTTGACAAATCTGAAAGAGTGGTCACTGCGCACTGTAGTGTCATACAGCGGAATCTGGACTTGCTGGGTGTAAAAAAAGTGCTAGAAAAATTAGCAGCCATCTCTCATAGCTGTTTGGTCATAAAATGGGCTCGATCAACGCGCCCCCACCAATCCCCCACGGAATCCGTATCTCAGCATTTGGCAAAAGCACAAGCTATTCCGGTTGCCGGCCTCAATGTTTCTTAGAGGTACGAGGATCAAGACGCGCAAAGGCACAACTGCTCCTAACGACTGGGTGTTTTAGGACCACCTTTAGAGCAGCACTCCCATTTTCGTCCTCACCTCGTAGGAAAAAAGGAAAATCCTGCGCATAGTATAGGCAAATTATTACTATGGCTAGTATTCTTTGTTCGAATGTGTACTGCACAGCCCTCCATGAAGGCCACCAACGAGAGCTTCCCACCCGCTGCCAGAAGCAAAGGGGGACGAGGACTAGCCACCGTCAGAGTGGAAGGCAATCATGAGCCCGAACCAGCAAACAATTAACCTGCAACCCTCGTGGCAAGGCACAATACACGACAGTGCTCCATGTTTGAAGATACTTCACTCGGAGGAAGAGAAGAAAAATACTTTGGTTTTTCACCCCCATAAGTTCAGGGATAGCTCAGAATGCAATATATCCCTTACTATGAACTAGGCTGCAACAGTCAGTGCATGTTCACAGAAGACATGATACGAGGGGTCCATTGGATGAACAGTAGAGCACTCGGGTGGGGGGCTAATCGGTGAACACCCCCGTGTTGGTTAAACCACCTAGATACCCCCTCTGGCAAATAAAAAATTGTAAAGCGTTTCCAGAATCTCCTCCTTTTCACAATCAATAGGCCTAGCTGCATATCAGAAACGACCATTCATTGGGAATGTTCGCGGACTAACCCTGGTATCCGAGTACACACACGAAAATAAAAAGAAAAGAAATAAAGAAAGTCAAATGTAAGACCAGGCGTAGTCAAACCCCAAAAATTGAAAATTCTTGGGACTCCGGCTTAATCGTGGTCTACCAGAGAGAAACCGGCAGACAAATGCTAGCCCTCTGGGGCCCCTCCCGTTTTAAGAGAGAAGTCACTCACTCTGTGCCCCACCATATACAGGTTACCGAGATATTACTATGAAATAAATCAGTTACAGACCTCTCAGGGAGAGACTGTGGGTGGGGCCGATTGATTCTGTAAGTAAAGTGGAAATTAGCGATGGCTTTGGAAGAAATCAATGTAAGTGTTCGTATATGTACACATATTCTCTTATCCCTAAGGCTAGTGTGAGCTGACTGGTTGCCTTGGTACGATTGGTGGTGTTGGGAAGAGGTGAGGTTGGGATCCGGGACTTGCAAATTTGAAGGGCTTGGAGTGGCGGAGGGTTAAGGGTCAAGGGCTACGAGGGAGGGCTACACCAAAACTTCTAATCTCATAAACTTTAATGTCAGTACCGGTATCGTACCTGGGCAAAGGGAAGAAGGGGAGAGCTACACAAACCAAGTCCAGTTTATTCAGGTACGTGGGATTCGAGTCGCACATTGTCCTTCTGTACTAATATTCCTCGATAATTATCGCCAGAATGCAATTGCTCTTTTACTACCTGCTTCGAGCGCGACCATTTCTGACTCAACATGGCACTTTGCCTCGCTTCATCGCTTCGAAAGGAACACCACGCCGCCTGTCGACACCCACGTTTGGGAAAGCGCAGGCTCCTACAAACGAGCCTCAGTGGTCTTCGGGGACGGATGAAGCCACAAAGAAGGAGGCCTTAGAGTTGATCTCTGGGGGAAAATGGTCGCTTAGCACAACTCGAATGGGAATAGAGCGAGAGTTCAAGTTCAAGACTTTTGCAAAAGCCATGGCACGTGCCAACTGCTCTGCATCGCCCAAAAGAAATCGTTGCTTCAAGGATGGGGAACCTGTTTATTGACTGAAGGGAGATAGCTTTTCATCAACCAAATTGCAGACCAATGCGAAGTCAAGAAACACCATCCAGAGTGGGCAAATGTGAGTAAAATTTCTCTACCCCACCTATCGAATAGCAATTGCATAGGTCGTAGGTATCAAGAGTCCAGTCACAAACTAATTTGGGAGAATCTATCCCTCTCTGGGTAAGAATTAGGTCTACAACAAGATCGCTATCCGCTGGACAACTCACAATCCGGAAGGGCTATCCTACAAAGACGTAGAGATGGCGAAGTTCTGCGATGATAAAGGTACAGAGCTGGGGGAAACTGAGAGAGGCAAGTGAATAGGGTGGTGGACAAGGAGGCTGTTAGGAGGGGTGCACCAATGTGGGCCTTATTCAGGCCCCCAAAGGCCTCGAAAAGCCCTTGGGCGAAGGATGAGGGAAGGATGAAAGGAGGCATTGAAAAATTGTCCAGTTCAGATAACGGTAACAGCAGCGGCATTATTATTGTCCCATGTAATTTTATCGCTTCTTTTCTGTAGAAAAAAAAAGTCACTAAGTTGCAACGACCTTCGACGAATCCCAGGAGATCACCTGTCATGTGACATTTATGCGTAATGACACGCGGAACTGCCGCCGTGGCTTCTTTACAACGGGAAAACACCAAAGCTTCTTCTCCAACAACCTTCTCCCTTCGTTCAACTGTTTGTTCACTCACCACTTCCTATCCACTTTTGAAACCTTACCTTATTATTTGTTGGTGCGAGAATATTCAAGCCCTTGACTTCTTAGCTACAGGTTATCCATACCTGCTGGCTCTAGAGAAATCAAGATGGTTTTGTTCTGGCCATTCAGTAGGGTGAGCCCTCTTCCTCGATGGTGTACTTTTTTTCTCAGGCACCTAGGTAATTCTTTACGGAGTACTAACAAAAAAAATTGAGATTTCTAGAGAGACGACAACTCCCCTGATTCGTTCGAGCGCATCCTTTCGAAATTGGCCAGTCAAATCCAGACTCAAACAACAAAACTAACCGGCCTTCGCCAACGCTCTCGCCGTTACAAAGCGCTATTCACTCTATATACAGTGATAGGGTACATTCTTTACGTTGTGGTCATAGTCTTAGTAGTGGGTTGGAAGGAGGTGGGACCAGTGGAACTTTCGGGAGTGACAGGTGGACCGGTTTGGTACTGCGCTTTACCCTGCTTTACCGGAAATTGTACTAACTCAACTTCTTTGAGCAGTATCTGGTCGATAAGGAAGCTATTCGATCTTTACTACAACTATCGTATCGGGAATGCGGAGGGTGTTTTGGAGGAGCTACAGACGAAGCAGAATGACACCATTGAAAAACTTAAGGCTGCCACCAAGTTTTCAACAACGCAGTCCATCATCGAAAAGTATGGTCGGGGATCTTCCTCAGGGCCACCTTCCCCAGCAGATACAGATAGGAAGCAACAACAAAGGCCTGGCGAACAGGGAGGTTCCATCAATCAACAGTTACGTCAGCGCCCACAGGGTCAATCAGGACTCCAAGGCCCAGCGCAAGTTGCTAGCCCGATTGCACCTTCAACCACCCAACAAATCCAGCAACAGTTGATCCAACAGCAGATGATGGCTCAGCAACGTGCTGGATTACCTCCTCCAGCACAAATGCAACTCCAACCACACCCCGGAATTAAACCGGACACCCCCGAAATTTCGAGCCGACCAAGTCCAAACGCCTCCCTCCCTAACCTTCCACAAACCCAGCCCTCTTCCCAACAACTGATCCAGCCTGAAGAAGCAACTACTCCAAAATGGTACGATCGTCTTTTAGATGTAATAGTCGGGGAAGACGAGACTAGCGCAAAGAACCGGTATGCCTTAATTTGCGGGAACTGCCGCATGGTGAACGGTCTTGCTCCTCCGGGAACCACGAGTTTGGAGGATATGGAGGGTTGGGGGTGTGCAAGGTGTGGAACCTGGAATGGTTCCCCGCCTGGCCAGAGAAGGTGTGCAAAGAGTGAAGGTGGGACTCGCAGGCTTACTCCTGACATTCTCGATGGTGGTAAGGCGAAGGGCAGAAGAGCAACCCGGAGCCCGTCACCCAATCCTGAAAACGCCAGAACTACTAGGAGTAAAGCCAGAAAGGAGCAGGAGCTACACTCGAGCAGCGATGAAGAGGATGATACTCTGGAAAGGGAGGTCAAGCCAGAGGGGGGTTCAAGCGATGAAGAGATCCTTGAAGCTTCTCAACCAAAGACCAAAGGAGGGAAAGCGAGTCAGAAGGCCTAAATCAAACTAATCTTATCGTATAACTGTTCCTTTCCGTCCTTTCATGTTTCGTTTGTACTTGTCATGGTTTTCCTAAGGAGGAGTTACGCTGGGAATCTAATGGACCATTCCCATTTCCTTCATACTCTGGTAATTGAGGCGGGATACTGTAAATGCTTGCTTTGCATCTATTTTTTTTGTTATTTCCTCTTCCCCCCTTTTCTTCCCTTTTTTCCTTTCTCCTGTGGTCGGCATAGTGTAGAGCGATGTCTGTCTGTCAAACTGTGGGGCGGGGCGATATCAATCCCCCTCGCATTGTTATACCCCATTCCATTTCTTCCAGAGACTCTATATGGTTACAATACCTTCCCCTGTCGGGGCGCAGAGGCGAAAAATTGAAAAGGCCTGGAAAAGAGAAACCCCCAGATCATACTTCATCATTCTGCTTGCTCGTTCCAAATGTGTCCGAAATCTTGGCACCGTTCAGATCGAGGAAACGCCAAGATTTCCGGATGCCTTTTCTTTTTTTTTTTTTGGTAATTATCATAGATTTTATTCTCTTCGGGCTTTCTATGGGACTCTTGCCTCATCTGCCCTATTCTCCTCTACATTACAATTTCACTCCCTAACCTCACCTCCTACCATGTACCCATATCCCATTTTCCAACCATCTCTCCACCACCCCAAGCTCCCTCACCCTTGTTGCATCACTTGGCTTCCGGATGCCTTGGAATGTCGGTAGACAAGTATCATACCTAGTTACCTGTACCAGAGATGCTTGGAAAATGACCCCACCATTGATTTAAGTCACTCCGTCGCCTGTGCAGGTGCCCATGGGAGATGATAGTGAACGGTTAATTTAGGTCAACCTGCACAACGATCCCTGTTTTGTACGAAAACGTCTCCGCACGCATAGGAGTGCGGTAGGAACTACCGCAGAATTCCTGAAATAAGGCGGGCGCCTTATTCAACATTTTCGTAGGGTGATAAAGTGATACAAGGTTTAAGGCTGTCCGATTGGACCGAAGATCTCTGATACCCGTACAATATGGGTTGCAAGGTACGCCTAACTTCTAGATGGTGATGTTTTAGCACAAGATAGGGATTGTTTTGCTTATTAGCCTAAATTAACCGTTCATTAACTTTCCAGCGGGCAACTTGCCATAATAAAATATTATTATCCCCAAGCAAGCCTACTTTGGAACCCCCAAAAATCCAGGCCAATAAAAAAAAAAAGCTGACTAACCAATAACCCTCCAAACAAATTCCGTTCCACTCACTCCATCTACCGTATCCATCCATCCCACCAAACCAAACCGAACCCCCATCCCATAAACCGAGTTCATCCATCATCTTCAACTCAATCCCACTCCACTCCACTCCAACAGCAACCACAACCATGAGCGTACATACCCTCCCCTTACACCCTCCCCGCCACCACCACTGCAATAACTAACTATTGTACCCGCCTACTACCACAACAGCTCTCACAATCAATCTACAACGCAATCTTCCGCCGAAACTACGTTTTCGTCGGAAGTGTTTTCGCGGGTGCTTTTGCTTTTGAGATGTTTGCTCTGCTTCCCCCCCGCACCCTCCTCCTCCTCTTCTCTTGTGCTAGTGGTGGAAAGCTAATGTGTTGGTAGATTGTTCGACCAGGGGACTGATCGGATTTGGGATAATATTAATCGTGGGGTGAGTTTTTGTCCCCGGGGTGGAGAGAGAGCGGGGGTGTATAGGGGCTAATGGGATTATGAGGGGCAGAGGCAATGGAAGGATATTCGGGCCAAGTACGTTGAGGAGTAGTAGGTTCGGGCTTCTACTTGGGAACGAAAGGAGAAGGGAGGGGTGTGGGTGCTGGTATGAGAGTTGGGGGTGGGATACCATGGTGATAGACAGGGAGAGAGACAATCTTAAAGTTTCCTCTCTCTACTACTTTGTCACGTTACGGGTGATATGGATGAATTGGGTATAAAAGTAGGTGCATACATGGACTCTATTGTAGACCGACAAACCGAGCACCCCTCCCTCCAAATCTGATATCCGAAACAAACGATCCACAAGGTATCAATTCCAGCAGTACAGTAGGAATAGCGCAAGAAAGGGAGCAAAATAAAGTAAACAAACGAGATCCCTCCCACAACCTTTATTATAATATTACCTCCGCATCCTATCCCTCCCATCCGCCCCCCTTAATTCATCCATCTTTAACAATCGAAGGAGAAAAAGAAAATCTGAATATCAAGGGGGAAAAAGCAAAACAGGAATCAAACATGCGAAAAAGACAGTCTGGGGTAAATATTTTATCCATAACGAGAAAAAGCAAAGGAAAAAGAAAAAAAAAAGAGGAAAAGACGCATGTTGGGGTACACTTCGTGAAGGAAACAAGAGGGGATGGGAAGAATGGAAAAAGAAGTAGAGGAGGAAAAAAAACAAGTAAAAAGATCCCAACCCAAGGCACCAAAAGAGACCCAAACAAATAGCGCTATCCGTTCATTGTCATGGCTTTCACCGTCCTTTCCGTTCGTCCTTCCGTCCATTTCGTGTCTCTCCTTTCATCTTCCCAACTTCCAATTCCAGGTCTAGCTTTGATCTACTTAGTTACTTACTCGAATAAACTCTGCCCCATTGCTCAAAGCAAAATAGGGCTGATAGAAGGAATATAGGAGACGAAAAAGAGAAAGAACGTAAAGCTAGAATAAAGCTAGAAGAAAAATATGAAACGGAAAAAAAACAACAAAGTTTCTACCAGTTAGGGATTAACAACATTTCCCACCCATGTTTCCGTTGTCCCTGCTCGGGTCAACAACACTGCTTTGCCCACCGGCTTTCTCCTCCGCCCTTGCGGTGTCCATGATTCGCTTCTTGATGTCGGTTGCGAGACTGAAAAAAGCCTTCTCGACGTTGATATTGGACTTTGCGGATACTTCCATGAATGGGATCCCTAGCTCATCAGCGAGTTGCTGTCCGCGCTCGGTGGATACAACTCGTTTCTCTTCCCAGTCGCACTTGTTTCCAATCAATATCTTATTAACGCCTTCTGTAGCGTGCTGCTCTACGTTAGAGAACCAAGTCCGGATGTCTGTTTCGTTTATGTTAGCTGCGGTGTGCTAAGGAATAGCCAGAGGACAGGGAAAGGGAGAAAGGGAAGAGGGATTACTATTGAATGAGCGTTCATCGGTAACATCGTATACTAGCAGGATACCCATCGCGCCGCGATAATAAGCGGTGGTGATTGTTCGGAAGCGTTCTTGGCCTGTTCGTGTATATCCAGGAAATTATCAGCTTAGGTTTGAGGCGATTGGAAGATACGAGAAGCGATGAGATGGATGTGCAGATTTGCAGATGCTGTATGGAATCAGGATAGATGTACGTACCGGCAGTATCCCATATCTGTAACTTGACCCTCTTACCGTCCAGCTCGATTGTTCGGATCTTGAAATCAATACCGATAGTGGTGATGAAAGACGGGGTAAAAGAGTCCTCGCTGAACCGGAGAAGACAGCAGGATTTCCCGACACCCGAGTCACCGATCAGGAGAAGCTTTATCTACATCAGGGAGAACAGAACACCAGTGAGTCAAGACTATCCCACTTTGCTGATAACGTGGGGGAAGGAGGAGGGGATAATCAGGTACCAGGAAGTCATAGTTTCTTGAACCGGCCATCTTTTCTGTTGGTAGTGCTGTTGTGAAGGGGATGTAGCTTGGAGGACCGCAAGAGATGTGGTCGGGAGTATGTAATAGTAGGTGAGTTGGGTGTTAGCGCTTCCTGTAAAGAACGAAGGAAATGTTCCGCTGCGATCAAATGGGGGGGGCAAGGAGCTAGCTGGAGGATGGAGCGCAGGAGGAGTAGAATGTGAGTGAGAGAACCGGGAGCCAAGGTGTGAAGTGGATCTCTCTAGACAGGAAAAGCCAAGGAAAGGAGTTTCTTGATTCGTGTGATGTGTTGGGGATCTCTTATGTAAGAAGGTTGGCGAAAGTTTCCCCAGCGTTGAGGATATTATTGTATGCCAGAGGAGAATAGAGTTATTATTCTTCTTCAACGGTTGGTGTTAAGGGAAGCTATCTTGTTATTATGGGAAAGTCACTGTGCGTCGTTGAATTATTCCGTGTCGAGAAGAGGCGTTGGTGGTCTCTTCTTTCTGTGCAAAGGCCGAGCTGCAGATGGGTTAAAGGCTTGGCAAATAATGACCCTATGGCAGTTTACCTTTGCATTTTAACCACGACAATTTGGGTTACAGAACCTAAGCAATCTATGATACTGTGACAATCCAGACCTGACCCTTACCAGATATCTAATGGTCGAGTCGGGTTTGATATGAGTTCTCCACAAAGAAAATTCAAGAGTAAATGACTCTACCAGTATACCAACTTGATAAAGCTACGTTTCGACGTCGACTTAGATACATATGCTCGGACAAGGACAAAATTGCCACCAAACGGGTTTAAAATGTGTTATATAACATGGGGATTTGCTTCTGGGTGTATATTTGAAGGGAGGCATTCTTTGAGTATGTAATCTAAGATGCTCACCACCGACTATGAATATCACCAACCTTCCGGTTTCCCTTTCCAACCTTTACACCCCGCCCGATATCTTTACTGTCTAATCCACTTTGTATATGCCCTATTCCTAGATCAGTATATTCTATTCACGAGATATTGCCAAATATTTACCATTTAATTCTCTCCAAGACCCTGAATTGGTTCTTCACGCCCCGTCTTACATCGACCAGATCCTCCACATCCTCCACGAACTCGGACCAAACGCCTGTAGGAAGAGCCTTCTTGGCGAACTCCCTTAGAATATGGACCTCACAAAGCAACAGACCATGCTCTTTGTAAGTGAGAACTCCGCCTCTATCATCATTATGTTCACCAGTTCTATAAGCGGCGCTCCCGGTGAGGATTCTGTCGATGTTTCGTAAGGTCCTGACCATCTCTCCACTGCGTTGGCCGCTACGACGGCCCCTGCCTTTGCCCGTGGAATGCTTTGCCCACCAGAATACTCCCACACAGACAAGCAGGCCAGGAGTAAGGCCTACCATGCCAAAAACTAACTCCTGCGACTTCAGAAGATGATCAATCCCGCTGATGGCTACCTCAACGTCCACTTTCGTCTTTTGTATTTGAATTAGGAGAGCTCTGAGTAGCTCTCCCCTGATCGCTCCTTTGAAAGGGGCCCTCAGCTCCTGCTCGTAGGACTTGAGAACCGGGGTTAGGTCTCCTTCATGGACTGCTTGCCTAACTGCCTGGATTTGAGCATCTGTCAGTGGGGACACCACCGAGCCCTCGGGTAAAGATGTTGAAGGATTATCCACTGCGAAATCAACCACCATCCGTTCCAGGGACTCCATATCGGTCTTCAGAGAGCTCCGGCTCATAAGTGCGACTTCTGAGTCCTCCCCGTGGCGAATAGTCCCAATGATTTTTCGGATGGGTTCCACAACCCAGTTCGCCCAAAAGTCAACCGCCGTCGCACCAAGTTCTTGAAGCCATTGCTTTAGCTCAGCCTGACGGCTCACGAAAATTCTAAGAATTGCGGAAGATGAGAGTAAAAATGCCGTGGCTGGCAACCAGTACCTAGTTATTATACTAGGGCGGCCATAAGTTGATATCAGCGCTCTAGAAGCCGTTGATTGGGCAGGGAGGTGTCTGAGGAGAATTTCTTGGAGTTGTTTCTCTAATGCTGATGTTGCGACCCTTCCTCCGGATCCACTGGTATAATGCCTCGAGGATAACCTTGACCCTCGTTCATCATCTTCATCGTCATCGGCCTTTCCTCCAAGTCCTTCGAGGGAAAACACGGTCTCTTCAAACTCGTCGAGTGTGCTTTCTACGGAAGAGACATTTCTGACTACCTTCTCCATCAACAATACTGCTCTTTCAACAATAACCTTCCATTCCTCATGTTCCTCCTCGAACCCAAAAGATAGCCCTTCACCGATCAATACACCTAGAGCGGAAGCCTGCATTTCCCGCAGCTTTTTAATGCTAGCCTGCTTCATCCGTATCTCATGCCTAGCCAGTGAAAACGGCGATAAAGCACCAACCCTCTGGAACTCAACGAGGCTCCGGTCCCTTAACGAATTCTGGACAAGTGTATAAAACCTTCTCGCTGTAGCTGACAAAGTCTCTTTTCCCCTAGCTTCTTCCCTCTCACTTTGGTTCTCGCCCCCTAGCAAACTCTCCCGAGAATGCCCCCCAATTCCCATGAAACCCATTCCTTCCCTCTCCTTGAATCTCTTCATTGCATCATTTACAACCTCCCTCCCGAAGCTCCACATCCTCTCCGGTGCGGTTTGTAGCGAGTAAAGTGCCGTGTAGCTATAACTACTGGCAACCTCATCCCAATAAAACAGATCCTGTGATAATGGGAGCGTTTGTTCGAGCAGAGAATTGAGAACAATTCCGTAAGTCTGTATTGTAGCCTTACTCAGGAGCAGCCATTCAAGTTCTGTTTCGTAAAGCTCTGCTTCGTATGAGCCATAGGTATTGGTCGGGATTGTGGCGTCCTTGAGGAGGGAAACTAATCGTCTAGGTGAAAGAAGAGTACGGGAAGTGGTCGTCGAAAGGGATTTTATTATATTCTGAAGTTTTATCGCGCGGGGCGTCGGCGGGGGAAGGTGTGAGGGCTGATTCGGGAGTGAGTGAGGTGTTGCGGGGTGAGAGTCGAAAGTCAGCGGTAGGCGGTCAAGTGCGAGACGGTCAATTTGGGCATCTAGATGAAGGAGTTGGCTGAGGATGTCAGCAGCTGAATACCTATTTCAAAATAGAGAAAAGTGGCAATACTCTGATACGAATGTCATGACGAAAACATTCGTTGTAGGAATTTATTTAGTGAGAACTCTCTTGAGTTGTGGAACCCTGTTGCGTTGGTAGATGGAGGGGTTGGTGGGAGTCTCACGGTTTTTGTTGCTGAGGGTCGCAGAGCAAGGCGGCAAAATCAAGAGTTATGATACAGCGCCAGCACTACCAGGCTATCAGAGCCAGCGCAAATTACAAGCACGGTATTTCACCAATCTGGTCCTCCGCTTCCCTTCCTGCGCCTCTACTGTGAGTTATTGGAGTAGCTGAGAGGGGCCCGGATCACCTTTCCCTCTGGTCTATTGCGTTTTCAGGTAAGATTACACTATTTGAGCTGAATAACTGTAAAGACAGGATCTGGGAAACTCACCAAATAATGATGAGAACCTCAAGACCCTTACATATCGTCCCACACTGGCTCACGGAGCATCACTCGAGAAACTCGGAAATTGGAGCAAAAAGGTTCATTCTGGACCTCAAGGTAAACTTGTGTATTCTGTCACGTGCCTCCGATCTTGGTCTGGCACCGGTAAGAGATTCAATTCATCTTGTGGGGTTTGTGACATGAAGGGCCCACAGTATATTTTCGTCGGTAGTGGTACGGTGGGAACCTATGGTTTTGGCGGCGATGCCGCAGCTCGCTAACAAGGTTCACTCCATCCATTGGCAGGTGAGGACCAGGGACATGGTTGCATGGTACTCGAGCATCGAGTGTAGGCACTGTATGGGTTCAACATTGCCTAAGTGAGTGGTGCAGAGCTGGAAAAAAACAACTTCTGTCATACCCTATGCAGACTATTCTAAGATTGTTAAACCCTCATTCGAAACACGTATGCAACCTGAGGAATCGATCAGTCGATCAAACAATTTTCGAGAAGAAGAGGAAAAGAAAAAAGAAAAACGTAAATCCGAGTGACAAATTGTGGGGTCTTGGCGCGGCGCCTTAGCCAGGACAGTTCTCCCGGCAAGCTCTGTCCCTCCTCTTCTGTTTGCTTCGATCTCTTCGGTCATTCAATAGACTAAACTTCTCAACCTCCTCCTCCTCCTCCTCCTCCTCCTCACCTCCGACTCCAACGGGTACAAACCCATAACCGAAATGCTTTCACGATTCAAAAGCGTACTGGAATCGCACATCGATTCGCAAATTCAGCAAGAACAAGCACGAACCCGAAATTTACCTTCCCGCCGCACAGGTTCTCCCGCACGGCGCTCAAACTCTCGCGCAAGGGTTACTGCAACGGGGAAGGAGAAGGACCCATCTGAATTCGAGAACGAGAGTGATGGGAGTTCAGTTACTACCTTGATTCCTTCGCGGGTGGGTACACCTATGCAAGGGGAGGCGGTGTCGGGGGATCCACTGGGAGCTGTGGCTGGTAACTCAGAGCCAAGTGGTAAGGAAAATGAGAAGAGCTCTTCTGGTGGAGCCAGTGGGGCCGGCGGAAGTGGGGGCAGGAATGGGGAAAAAAGGGGTGTTCTCTCTAGAAGTGCAAGCCCCGCTCCTGGACCTTCGTCTTCGTCGTCACAATCGAGCGTGGATCTACCAACGGATGTTAGGGTCAAGCTGAGAAAGTTAGAAAAAATCGAGGGGAAACACGGTGGTTTGTCACATGACTGGCTTTTTGCAGTGTTTCTGTGTTTGTAAACTAATCCTTATTCCGCAGACCTACTACGCTCTTACAAGATTGTTCATGCCCGCAACGCCCTCATCGAGCCATTTGAGCAAGCTCTTTGTGATGTTGCGCCCTTCGAGTCAATAGCCGATCCCAAACCCCTCATTGACTACATCAAAAGTTTTACTCTACAAGCTGATTTAGCGAGAGAGGAGCTTACCCGAGTTTCTAAAGAGCGAGACGAACATAAATCACGGATACAGACCCTCAAAGACGAACAGAAAGCTAAGGACGAAGAGATTGAGAAATTGAGGAAGGAAATGGAAGGTTCGAATGGTACCACGGAGAGCTCTGCTCCTAACAAACAGCGGGAGAAGTCGTCTGATGATATCTTCTCGTTCGATGATGAGCATGATAAATTGCAGACTTTGGTCGAGCAACAGCAAAAGGAGATTGAGACGCTCAAGGCAGACCTTGATTCAGCCAAAGCTGCTCAGAAAGTTGCTGAGGAGGCAGTAGAGGGAATGCAACAGAGCGTAGAGAGTGCTCAAAAGGATCTAGAAACTACGCGGGAGCTTGCTTCAGCGAGAGAGAATGAGGTTACAAAGATTGCTGAGAAGACCAAAAAGGGTTTACAGGAGATGGAAAGGGATAAGGCTTTGACGGAAGAGAACTTGAAGCTTGCTGAAGCTAGATTCAAGGCGGCGGAGGAAAAGGTTAGGGTTGGAACTGATGAGTTGGGGGAGACTGTGAAGGCGCTGGATAAGAAAGCCAAAGAACTTGAGGGGAAGAAGAAGGAACTTAGAGAAAAGGAGACCGGGTTGACACAAGCCAAGAGGGCCCTAGAGATCTCGAAACAGAAAATCTCTGACTTGGAGGCAACCAATAGCACGAATAACGATATGCTAAAACATCTTGGCAAACTCACAGAGGAGCTCAATCAGTTAAGGGATGGGAAGATCGTGCTACAGCGGGCCGTCGTTAATCTTGAAGGGAAGCTTCAGGAATCGGAGAGAAGGCGGGCTGAAGACTTACCAAAGCCTAGCGGAGGCCCCCCCCAGCTGCTAGGGATTCCGAACCGAGCGCGGCTGGTGTTACATCTGGAGCAGCAGGCAAAAACGCGAAGAAAAATCGGAAGAGGAAAGGAAAAGGTAGAGGGGGTGCTCAAGGTTCAGTTTCCACCCCAGACGAAGGCCCAGTCAAGGACAGTGAGATTGTTGATGAGGAGCCGGAACCGGTGTCAGTTCCGGAGACTAGCCTTTGGTCCGACTCGATTATTGAGGATCTTCAGGATCAGCTCGTTGCGTTGCGGTCACAGATCGGTGAGAAAGATTCAGAAATTGCTAAGCTTAATTCTGGTTTACAATGGAGACTTGAAGAGAAAGAAGAGGAGATCGTCAGGCTAAAGGCCAAGTTGGTGGATGTCGAAGCGGTCCACGAAGAGATAGAATCTCTGCGAGACGATCTTGTAAATCTCGGCCAGGACCATATGGAAGCCCGAGATAAGATTAAGGATCAAGCGAAAGAGCTCCATGAAGTAAGAACAAGGAAGGAGGAGCTTGAGCAGAAGGTTCAAAAGTTGGAATCTGAGATATCGGCCCTGAGGTCTCAAAATTTGTCGACATCTGCTGAAACCGAGAAAGTTCACGCCACCTTGATCGCAGAGCATGAAACCCTGAAGCAGAAATTTAGTACACTCCAAACTGATCTCTCTGCCGCCCAAAAGTTGGCGGCCACAAGATACAAGGATATGATGGAGCTCCGAGCGGTTATAGAGAAAGCGCAGCCGGAACTAACGTCATTGAGAGCAGAGGTGGCCACATTGACGGCCGGGAAAAATGAGGCGAACCAAAAACTTGTTGAATTGAAGCGCCTTGAGAGATCTGAGAGAGATCTCAAGAACGACATTACCAATCTCAACAAGAAGATATCAGATAAGGAGGCTGAGCTTGAGAAAATGCGTGCTAAAGTTCGTGAGGAGGCGGCTAGGAGAGTCCAGGCGGAGGAGGCCACCAGGCGAACCCAAAAGGACCTCAGGAAGATGGATGACGAGCGAAAGGAGGCACTAGAAACAGCGGATAAGAACGCCCGAGACCACGCCAGAGTCCAGGAGGAGGTCAATGGTCTGAAACCGAAGATTGCAGCTTTGGAAAAGGAAATTAAAGTTCTCAAGGACGAAAATACTACTCTGACTGAAGAATTGGAATTGAAGGTCGCGCAGTATACCAGCTCCCAAAGTCTGATGGGCTCCATGAGGGACCAAACCGGCGAACTGGCAATGCAGATGAAGGAAGTCGTTGAAAAATGCGAATCTATGGAGGAAGAACTTACGGAAGCCCACAAACTGCTTAGCGAGCGTTCTAGAGAAGCAGAGACTATGAGAAGACTACTCAGTGAGGTTGAAGACAGAAACAGCGCCCGAACCAGAGACATGAAGGAACGCATGGAGGCTGCCTTTGATGAGCGTGACAAGGCCGAAGAGGAAGCTGCAACCATTGGCCGAAGACGAGCAAGAGAAATTGAGGAACTCCGCGATAGAGTCCGAGAATCGGAGCGTAATCTAAAGCATGCCGAAGAATCCCAAGCAGTAGCAGAACGGGAGTTAAACGGATTGAAAGATGGTAAATTCCGTGCTGAGGAGGCCCTTGAAAGGATCAAGAGGGAATATGAGGACACCAAAAAGGCTATGGCAAGTATGCGAGATGCCCTCGATCAAACCGATAACCAGATAGAGGAAATTGAGCGTCAAAGAGCGGAGATGCGCAAGACACTCCAAGAAGAACAAGCCCGCTCCGGAGAGCTGCAAAAATCATACAAGGTAATCAGTCATATTTCCCACGCCCGCACTACGGCCATTCCAACTAACAACCATCCCTAGGCCCTCCAAGAAGAATACCGCCAGCTGCAAGCTATCCGTCCAAAGGGTATCGAGAACAACAGCAGATCATCTATAGACTCTGCTCGCTCGGGCCGCGCATCACCAGCCTCCCCACATACCAATACCACTGGAAGCCAGATGGTGAACATGGACTATCTAAAGAATGTTCTCCTTCAATTCCTCGAACAGAAGGATAAAAAGACACAGCTACAGTTGGTGCCAGTTCTCGGCATGCTTTTGAAATTCGACAAAAGGGACGAACAAAAATGGTTAGCGGCCGTTTCCGCGAAGTAGTCAGGGGACGGATGGATTAATGATGGATGGACGGATTGGTTTGCCAAAGGGCGTTGAGTGACCGCTTCTTTTTCTTGATATTTTTTGCCTTTTATTTTTTTTATTTTTTTCTTTACTACCCGGGATGGGCTTCATGTAGACTCTTGTGGGCCTTGTTGTGAGTTAATGAGGTTGCGGCGATAGCGGATTTCCTCTTTGATACACTGTAAATGTGTGTTTGTGATAGCAAAATATTGAGGGACGACATATGCCCGGTTAGCTCAGTGGTAGAGCGTGTGGCTTTTATCTTCGGATATCTGCATTGTTCAGAAACCTCAATGTCGCGGGTTCGACCCCCGCATCGGGCTCACCATTTTTTGCCATTTTCTGTAGTTTACTAGACCGATTAGTCAGAGTTCCTGTTGGAGGCTAGATGGAAAGGTTGCTATTTTTTGATGAAAGTTTATATTTCTTGATTAAGGAAGCGTCGTCATAGCCTTGAGAAAACAGTGAAGTTTCACCTTCCCAGAATACTGGTAGCAATTAAAGTGTTTATACGATTCTATATCAGCTTTTCTCTTATACTTTGGCAGGTGTTGTATCTTTTTTTAGAGCTGCCTTACTCGCTGCTTTAGTGTATTTCTTTTTATTCTGCTCCTAGCAGGTCCTTTCTGGCTGGTAGACGCTGTTATAAGATGCCCACCTGTCATGATGTGGTATCTTGAGTGCGCAACCTGTGGACTGCTTAATCCAGATTTTGTATTCGAACTGTAGGTTAATTCCGCCATACTTATCATGATCGTGAGTGTAAATTAACTCGGACTCCGTGAATGGGCTGGAGCTGGGAGTATGTGTCGGGATCTCCGAATGAGAAGGCGACTCTGGGTTCTCGACGCCTGCACGTTCACTAGAGAATGCCATGCCCTTGTGAAGTTAGTTCGGGGCGGGTTCTGGGAAAAAATGCAACTTCTGGTGGGAAGGAAAATGAGCGGGGGAGGGAAGATGCATGCTAAACTAATAGTAAAGACAATAAGTAGTATATATAAGGCATCCTATACTGTAATAAGATCATCCCGATACTTCCGTGGATCTCTTTCATACGTGTCTCTCTTCTTTCACGCATGTCTCCATTCCTCGGTACACTCCTGTGGTGAGAAAGGAAAGGTGTTAGAGAGCTTTTCCCATAAACTACTGTATAAGTAGCTCCAGGAGAACCCGCCACTCTTGAACGCTTCAAGGCACACACGAAGAATCTGTGCACTACTAGTAGTTTCTTTCTTCAACTCTGATAACTTTCGCCAGAGTTTTTGTTTGATAGGTCTACCGTAAGAACTCGAATAATTGGACCTGAGACTAAGACGTCCGAAATTCCCTCTCTTGGATAGGGGGCGAGCGCACAGCAAAAACTGACCTTTGCAGCCCGAGTCTAAGATAAAAGAAAAAGAAAAAAGAGGCAGACCTTACCAGCAAAGGCAACTCCAACGCCCTAGCGTGAGGTCCAATTATTCGAGTTCTTACGGTATTAGTTTTGAGTTAGCGAAATACGGATACTTGAACAATGTTTCCCATCATAACAAGCACTCACTATGATTGGCTGGGCTTTGTCTGACCCACACAAGTCGTAGAGCATATCCCAGGAAGGGGGGTTTTTTTTAAATCTGTGCTCCCTTTGTGTTGGTTAGGAACTCACTTTGCACGGGACTATTGTAACTGAATCCAGTTTAATTATGTAAGAGCTGTCCGGTGAGCGAGTCCTCCCCCCCACAACCCACAGCGTCACAGACAGGCACTCGCAACGGATCATTTTTGAAAACTTTCTTCGACATTCATGGGGTCGTCAACCCAATACATGAATCATTATTAACATTATACAGTCATGAGCCAAATAAATCTATACATCATAACTCCGCGCGTGAAGGAAACTAGAGTACACACGGCGTCCAAGCGCTCCCATGCCACGTCTGTTACCGGTATCTTCACCATTCTAATTGGACCCCTTGCATCCGCAGGTCTGCTTCATCGGCGTACTGCACAATTTTGCCTCCGCTTCACGGCGCGATGTGGGGGCGCCGTTGGCGGTATTAGTGTTCGGAAGGGCAGAGCAGATTCCCGAGTAATCCTTCTTATTCATCAAGTCCTTGAAGTAGTCGCTTGTGCCGAAGCAGCCGGTGTTGAACGCGAAACTACAAACTCCCGTTAGCTATGGATCTCAGATTCAATTTGGGGTCGGGAGCAATGATGATAATACATACCTAACCAAAGCAGAAAACTGATTACTGTTAAGCCCCTCCGAATTCGGCAGGCTGCAGACGCACTTCTCGAACTGCTCCAGGTCCTTCATCAACAGGTTTTCGGCGTCACTCGGACTGATGGGCTGCTTCATGGCTTCACAAGAGCCTGGCGCGGCGGCGCAGTTGTGTCCGTAGCCGATCGTGTCAACGCCGACTTGATCCTTGTATATATCACCACGGAAGCCTTCGAGTTCTTTAAGCATCGCAACTCCTGCTGCGTTGATGACGGCGTTGCCGCCGGTGGAGTCTGATGTGCTGGTGGAAGCGCTAATGGGAGCGGGAGCGCTGATGGGAGTACTGGTGGGAATGCTGATGGGAATGCTGGTAGAAGTGCTGGTGGGAGTCTTGGTGGGAGTCTTGGTGGGAAGCTTGGTGGGAGTCTTGGTAGAAGTGCTGGTGGAAGTGGGGTTGGAAGTAGAAGTAGAGTTGTTTGAGCCTGGGACCCAGCATTGGATATCGCCACCAATGCATGGCCATTCCTGCATTTTGTTTGTCAGTTTTCCAGCGTGGTGAGTGGAGGGAGGGAGGAAGGGAGGGACGTACGGAATTTCCATATTCACTATATTGGAATGATCCACCAGGATAATCTCCATCCTTCACATCACGGCACCATCCCTTACCCGCGGGCACATTACACACGAGCTCTACACAACATTGTGACTGGTAATCGCCGCTACCCCCGCAGTACTTTTTCCCAACGGTTATTCCCTTGCCTAAGATCAATCATGTTAGCATATTCCCACAAGCAAACATCCGCAGAGCAGCAGGAATAGCGGCAGGGTAGACAATTTGCTTACAATCCTTCGGGCTTCCACAGGTCCCCTGTCCATACGCAGTATAGCAGTCATCCCCACCCCCTCTTCCAAAGATGCTATTGAAGTGCGGGAATGCACTGGCGCTAACGACCAGGGTCGACACAAACAGACCGGCGAAAGAAATGCTCTTCATGTTGCTTCTTTTCCTCCTTTCCTCTGGAACAACGAAAAGATCGTGAGAAGTACTGGACGTGACAAAGAGTGATTATTTGTGAAGGACACTGGGTCGAGGGCAGATGAGTGGCTAGCGACGACTAGTATCACACTTCTAGGGGGGGAAGGGATCTCCATTTATATACTTTGACAGGGCGGAGTAAGTAAGGGAAGAAGAAGAAGTGAGATCAGGAACCAACTAACCTAGCTATCCTCCGGGATCGGAGTATACTATACTATACCATACTCTTTCTTTTTTTTCTTTTCTTTTTTCTCTTCCCGTTCTCTCTTTCTTCCTTTCCGTTCTTTTTTGTTTTTTTACCTTTTGGGCTTTATGGATGGATTGAGTGAATGGACTTGCACCATACTTGAGCAATTGTTACTCAGTACTGCTCCAGAGAGGTATCACAGTAAGGTACCGTACTGGGTCACGCATATCGTTGCTCAGCGCGGTTTTTGTTTCAGAAAGAAAAATAAAACATAAAAGTAAAGTCTAAGACAACAAGATGGTGCAGTGGTGGTGGAAGCCAAGGCGCCGAAGCCAGCGCCAGTTACAGTACTGAAGCGGCTGATACAAGTGACAGTCCAACTCAGCCGCCATTACAACAAAACTAAGGCCCTACAAAGCAAGGTAAGGTTACACACGAGCGCAGGAACACTTTACTTTACAGAGTCAAAGAAAGAAAGACATAAAGACAACTGCCACATCCATCCAGTAAGGCTCAGTGCGATATGTCTGCGGCTGAGCAGCCATATTCCATTTTAGGTTTTATCCTACTCTACATACTACACATGCATTTCACCTAACTCATCCCTTCAATCTCTTTCTTTCTTCCAGCACGGTAGTGGTTCAAGGTTTCCTGAAATAACTTTTTTTTCTCTTTTTCTCTTTTTCTCTTTTTCTCTTCTCCTCATCCTTACTCTCTTACTCCCTCCCTCTTATCTTAAAACTATTATCGTGGACTGGGCTGTGCAGTATCACGGGGGATGCGTTAACTTGGCCTGACATCTCGCTTCCTGGTGCTCATTTACCCACCCAACGAAAAAACGTGGAGACGGGCAAGTTTGTGTGTGCGCGTTGAAAGGGAGGGGAAAGTAACCTAATGGTATTAGGGTTTCCAGGAGCTGAATATACGTCAACCTGGAAGAAGGAGAAAGAAAGCTCGGACCAAGCGATTTCGGTTACTTGTCTATGAATAGTAATACCACTTTTATTGCCCTTTATTTATTTTTTGACTGGGTTCTGGGGTTTTTTTATTTTCCTTCCTTCCTTCCTTCCTTCCCACAGTACCGATTGGATGGAAGACGCGAGGTGGGAGGTTCCGCTTGGCCTGGGGTTAGGTGTGGAGAAGGGATTGGTCAGGGAGTCGTGATAGAGCACAGTATCATCCAGGTACGGTACTCGTACTCGAGCGTGGTACCTTGCTGTCCTCGTTCGGGTGGCATGGCGGGCATGAAATGTCTGAACACAAGGGGTCAAAAATTTATATGGCAAATTCCCCGTGAGTTAGCTTGAGCGCCTCACACTGAATTCGGAACTAAAATGTTCCTGCGCTGGACTTCGTGCCGGATACTTACGAGTACTTGTAGCAAGGAAGGCAATGTAAGGTACGGTGACCGTGAATAATCCCTCATTGCCAACATTTCATCTTCGTCGTTATTACTGAGTCTATCCTTCATGCAGGCTGGGCGGGTAGGGATGATCTGGTAAGGCAGAGGGAAGCGAAGGCTTGAGCGGGGGAGGCGAAGAGGTCTGCATTGCGGGTACAGGCCCAAGTACTCGAGTACTGAAAGGAGAATGTCTTAGACATTCGTGCCGTGCACCACATAAAAGTCAGTACTAATACGGTACCCAACACAACTGAAAAAGTAACCACTTGAACAGCAATATAGCAGTGCAGCAGAGACATCTCGGTCCGCGGGGATGTCTGACATTTTTGTTAAGGTTTTCCCGGTAGGGGGAGATTGTGAAAAAGGTAGTCATTCATAGAATTGCTGTTGCACTGAGTAATAATAATTAATAAGGTTTGTGTGCCAACTAACCGTACTAGTAGTTCTCGATTAGGCCAATTGCGAAAAACTGCGAGAATCAGGGGAATTGAACGATCTGATTGCTCTCTATTGTATGGATTTCAAGGAGATAATTGCAACGCGCAGACTACCGGTACATGCCATCTAACTTCCTCTCAACAAACTCTCTCTCCCGCCCCTCGGAAGCCACCGCTGGCAAGTACCTTCCCTCACCATATTGGCGCGGTGCCGGCACTCCACAACAGCGCCGTGTGGCTTTCTCTTCCGCATGATACCCGAGTAAGTTACCCGTAGAGACCCACAAGGACAACTGACACACCTGTTTTCGAGTATCTCCCGAAAATTCTTGAGTCAAGGATCAGCCGCTGGGGACGGCAAAGTCCACATACTACGTGTAAGAGTACTCGAGTACAAAGTGCGCACATTATCACCTCTTCACACTGCAGAAGATACGATTACTCGTACTCGACTGCTACGCAGGGAGCGGGCAAGCGAGGCCAAGCAAAGGAAAGCTATTCTCCATTTATTCACTTTATTATTATTTTTTATTTTTTTATTTCCCCTGCAGCTTTTTGGCGAATCTTGTACGACAGATGGCATGATGTTGATGATGTGCTTTTAGGTCCATAGTACTAGTTGGAATTTACACGTGGTATCACAGGTGGTCACTCGAGTAGTGTTTTCATCGCGGGACGCCGGGTGGCACTGCGAGGGAGACGCAGATGGGGACGACGTGTGCGTGGATGAGTGGATTGGGTTGGGCTGTATTGTATGCGAGAGGGATGGAAAAGGGATTGAGAAGGGAATTTTTAAGGAAGAAGTGGAGGAAGTGCAACTTCTACAGGCGACAGCAATGAGGGGAGGAGGGAAGGGTTGGGGGCGTGTTTACATGTGTGGGGGAATATGGAGAGGAGGGCGGAGGGATGTACCGGTACGCGAAATTGTGGAGCTCGGGGTACTGGTAACTGCTGCGGAATAATCCCAAGATCTCTATCGGGTGGACCGACGTGTATTGAAGGCTTGAGCGCTTGTTGGTGATGGATGGAAATGGGACCTTCTAAGCATGCTGGCCCCTGTAGCTTGTGATACTAGGGAATTGGGGCTCAGGTAGTAGATACAAGTAATTGAGGTTCCAAAGCTTGGGTGTTGGGAGCAATTGTTAACGCCCATAGCGAGTACAGTAGAGCAATCATTTAATTTCTAGTTTCTGAGCACCGTAGCTCAATTGGCTAGATATAGTTCGAATACTGGTGCCATAAGGTTCTGGCGCTCAGATGTCCTGAGACTCACAACAACGCGTGCTAGAGGTACGACTTTGATCGCCACAACTCATGCATGATAACCGCCAAGGTTCCTGCTCTGATTATGTAACCAACGGGTATTTCCAATTCTGGCTTCCTTCTTAGAGCATGCCTAATACCGGCACTGTACTCGAGTAGGTCAAGATAGCTTTGCAACTTAGCATTGTTGTTTGCTGAAGAGGAGAACAATAGCCCCACAACATGCATTAAGGTGGAAGTGAGCGCAAGACTACTAGTACTGAGGATGATCCTGGAATCAAAGCCCATATCCAAAAGGTTTGGTAGATACTTATAATTTTTAAATTGATTCATGACATTGTTATACATATGTAAATTGCAAAATTTTCATTGGGGTATTACGGAGGCACAGTGTGTAAGTTTTCTAGGTTACACAGGGAGTGAGGGTGGCAGTCCTCGTTTGTGGAACCTACAAAACTTACACGCTGTATCTTCGTAGGCACGCCGCAGCCATGAGGCGACTTGCGGTTTACATAATCAGAGGAGGAACTTGCACCAGGCTACTGTACTGGTACTCTTAACCCAACTCTGTAGAAGTAATTTAGAACTTCAAAGAGCCAATATACCTTGATTATATCATATAGAAGATCGTTTAGGATCATTATGGCCCGAGACTTTTCAGTATTAGCATAGATCATACTGCTTTGTCTAGCTAAGACCTTCAAGTGCTGGCACTCGGAGTTACAGTGACTAGAAGTGACTAGACAAAAGTCTTGGTGATTGCGGAATAATGAGAAACGCCCGTGCATCCAAGAGGTATTTGTCAAAAGGCGAATAATGGTATTTCAATGGTAGAAGAAAGCGAAGAACTAAACATGAAATATTATTTTAGTGGTAAAGGTGTAAGAATACAGGTACATTTAGTATGATACTCTACATACATGATGCCCCTGTGGCGGGGGGTGTCGGACTGGGCAGTCTCGCTTAGTCTTTGCTGACTAAGCGATCACCAAGACTTGACTTTAGTCTAGTCACTGTATTAAAATCGGGAAACGTGATCCTCCAGATTCTCTACTCAATGACAAGACCGCATCGGAGCTTGGAGGCTGAAGGTCTTTTGGAGACAATGGCAAATGGGAGTAGCTAATTTACTAGCTGTGATATCCTAAGAACATGACAACAGCAAGTGGAAGGCATGATGCAACCAGTCTGGGATTTTGGTTTCTGTAGCATTGTGTCCCTCTTGTTTCCGGTTTTATATGACCATCCCGACCATTCTCAGATGAGATTTTATTCTTGTTTTGTCTCGAAATCCTATGAAGACTCCGCGCTCTGGTGTTACGCAGCTAGGGCTAAGTCTTTCAGGACCATGATTTTGATTGTAGATTTTACCTCGGCCGTTTCTTAGTGGGACGTAAATTTACCAGCGCCTGGCGGCTCTCGCAGATACTGCGATATCAGCGGGGGAAACGCCGCCCCTAATGCAGCATACAAGATGCTCCTTCTTTTTCCACTATTCCGAAGGTTAGGGTCGAGATGGGTTAGAGGGTTGAAATAACGAATTACTTCTACAGGCAGGGAGTTGGTGGGAGGTGCTATTGCTACATGATACAGCACTCAAGCTTCTACTGTACCTCTGGTCTGGGTTGTTTCGAGCCACAGGTATCATACACTCTACTCGAGTAAGCCAGGGGCTCGGGTGTTACGGCACCACACTCAATGAGAGTCCTGTAATACCATAGAAACTCTTGCAATTCCGTATCTCCGGCACGGCTCTAGTCCCCGGGCTTACAAGTCCCCGGCATGGAGAACCCGAAAGGGCCTGAGAGGGGTTAAACTTTCCTGTCACGACAAAAGCCCAATCTTCAGGATCCCATTAACTGAACTGGCATGCGCAACTCTGTTAACTTGTCAAAAGCTGAACCTATCCTGGGCTGACAGCGAATCCCAAGTTTTTACGGTGCGTTATTACGCGCACCGACACTTTAAAATCATGCTAAACTCCCCTCCATGATCGACTTTCAATATCTGATCACATTGCATCTTCAATCCCAATCCCAACGGTCCTCTTTCACCAATAACACTCCAATTTCCCATCCGTAACACCACGTAGTACGGACTTCGCCTCGTTACACAGGGTAAGGGCATTTGCTCGCTCAATGGTTAGTCATACAATTGCACTTGCCTCAAAACAACCAATAATTCAGCACTCAGGGTGCCCGAAATGGAAACACTAAGGTATTACACTTTTGTTTGATTGGATGGTTGCTGTGCGGTCGCTATTGGGCGGGTGGTATAAATAGACCACCAGGCCAAGTATCTTGTATTGACGCTTTCCTGCGAATGATGCTGTATTTCCACAGTACCGTGATTGGCTTGTGTGAGCGGGTTATCGATAGGAACCGGATAATCGGGCGGGTATTGTGGTAGGGCTCTGGGCACTGGCACAGCCTGTTTGATCTGTTGATTCGGCGATGCTTTTGTTTGGCGGGGTTACTATTGATGGGTTGATTGATCGTGGTCTCTCGCCCTCGCGGAGGTGCGGTGCATTAGACCAGGAGCATGCCAAGCTTTTTCCCATGCACGGTGCGTGAGCATAACGGAGCTTTCTGAGAAGTTATATTTGGACGTTTGTCTTGCACGATCGATTGGGGTTGAATACCCGGGGATGTGGGTAGTGGTATCCTGGCGAAGCTGGAGTGACATGCCTTGCGGACCACGATGGTAACGTTCTTTGTACTATAATAGAAGTGGGGGAGCTGCGGGGGTGGCTATGATGTGATACTTGTATATTACCGCTCTTTCTAGCTAGGCGTTCATTCTTGGTATTGGATGGTGGAGGTTAGACGAAGCGGCTGCAAGGCAGTGCTTTCTTGAGAAGAAGGATCCTGGGATGAGGTACTTTTGGTTGCTCGCCGACTGGATTGGGTCTTTGTGTGCGCGTGGTGAGTGTCTTGTGAGCACTGCAAGTAGAAGTCACGGGGATCGATATCTGAGCTGATTGACTCAAGAAATTATGGACGGATTTGATTGACTATACAACATCGTGCGTAATATTGCGGAATACCTTGGTGCAGAAATTGACTAGCAGGCGTTAGATTGACCCTCTGAATGTCATAGGATTCCTTGTCATCCTATCATGCCGAGATCTGAAGGAACAGTTTGCAGGTTGATATGGTCTTGAACAACGCCCGAATTATAGTGAACTCAGGTGGCATGGGTACCCTGCAACTGAAATAGAGGAATCCCATTAGACTGGTTCAAATCTCTACTAAGGTCGACTCGATCCTTAGAGGCCCGGTCACAAGAGCAACTGCCAAACTCAGCTTCTGACATATAATTACCCCAAAGCCCATAAGCCTTAAACCGAAAAACTGCACCTACAGCTGAGACTGCAGTCCATCAGAACCGGTCGTCCCAGGTTCTTTCGAGCAACATTCCAAATACCATTTAGTACGTGGACCTATGTGGGTCCCTTTGCAGAGGTAATTTATACCCACTTGAATGGTGCTGGGAATTGAACTTCAAGGTACTGAGACAGACGTTTGTGGTGTCTATTGTTGGAGTGTACGTGGCAGTGTAAAATTGTGAAGTGTATTCTGCGCCAACAACTTTTCCATTGAGCGCTCTGAGATCTTAAGTACCATACCTGGTTGAACAGAGTTCTGATTAGGCTGTAGGTCAGCTTGCTGCGAATGATGAGTCATCTGAATATTAGTGTTGATTAACTCAGGTGTTGAGTTTAATCATTGTGGTATTTGCTCGGGAGATAACGGAACAATAAGCTTTCAACTTCCGAATTTTCTGGTTATGCACAAGGTATTAAAAGCATCTGGGCATTAATACTCAAACCAATTCATTCCTCTTGCGTTTTGCTGGGAGTTTCTAGGGGAGAGCGGCGCGATTCCAAAACTACTCCCACTGCCGAGCCTATCTCGTAGTAGATCAGGCCCTTTTAGAGTTCGATATGTCACCGCTGGAGCTTGGAGCTCGAGTGATGCATCGGAGAAAGGAAAATTCTGGTGATTGAACACACAAAAGGGGTTGCTATCCCGGGCGGGGGTGTCTGAACAGGACACTACTTTTTGAAGGCCAGAATAATTTGCTGCTGGCCCACGAATTGGGGAGTTCCGCACAAGGGTGGGCTGTAGAGGGCGGCCTTCGCAACAGATCGGTTGATTCCCCCATTTTCCACAAATACTGCGCATTCCAGTCGCCGTGGGGCGATTACCGTACGGTGAATTATAGGTGCTCCATATAACACAAAACTGATGGACAACATATTTTATAGATTTGCCTAATGGTGGGTATCTATTTGTTATCGGGATCCCAAGCGGGGCTTACAGTTGGAACCAATCATAAAACGAGTGATCGGCAGTGATTAGTTTTTGAGATTATAGTGTAACTTTATGTATTAATAGCCATAAACAGCTTCACCAACCCCTGCATGCTTCGTCAGCTATATGTTCAACATGCCAAGTACGTCTCTTACTTATGGACTGTACTATGATTTTGAGAAGTGCCATCTGATTTAATAGTGCAATCGGATGTAGGGGTGCTAAGTTAGTACTCTGGGGGGGGAGGTCATTAAAAGCCTGGAAACTATTTGTACCGATCCCATACAATTCTCTATAGAGGCAAGGGTTATGTTTTCTAGTTTTTGGTGACCCTCCGAGCATAGTATCTTGGGAGTCTCATGTCTTTTGCTGGGCACTTTTTATCCCATGGACTGTAAAAGTTGATATTCGCACGGCCCCCTGTGCGAATCTTTTGCCAATTAAACCATTTTTGATGACACAGCCCAACAAGCCCCTCAACCTAGTTGTCAATTTAGGAACTAGAGCCTTTATAAGCTAGATAAAATATTAATTTTTCTCTAATTGGAATTGAGACAATTTTCCATGATAGAATAGCAAGTAGGGGTGGTTTTTTTCTCTCAAAAATTACAGGGTGACCAAATGTACCCCCCAATGTAGTTTTTAGAACAGGGCAGCCTGTAAACTTTTGGCCTCAAAAACCTTCATTTTTGCACTAATATCATAGAATTTCTCACCACTTTATGAATAAAGAAAAATTTTCTTTGTAGATTACTTTTTAGGAAAGTGGTTTTAATACTATAGTGTAATTGGATTTTGAATTTTGAGTTTAATGGTGAATATAGTGTTGTACTTTGAGAAAGAAAGACAGAAAAAAGCGCCAAGCCAGAACATAATACATGCTAACTCAACAACCATTTCATTAATTAAGGCACAGTGAGTTTTGGAATACTTGATAGGATATGAAGATATGATTTCTGTTTTTTTTTTTAATTTTTAAACTTTATTGTCATAGAGTTAGAGGGGTTATAAATTCGCACGTTGTGCCGTGCGAATTGCGTTACAGACCATGGGATACATCTCTGTTCTGATAAAAAAGAAGAGTGGCTGCAAGGCGATAGATAGGGATAGCGTAGATTGCAGGAGCGGTCTTGAATGGTCCTCCTGGTGCTTTTATGGAAAATAATTGTACTCACCCACACGCAACACCTTTTTCGCTCCTCCGACTTATTTTATGGGGTTTTCTCTGGGCTACTGCTAAGATGTCATCTCGCCTTTGAGCAATATATACTTGGGCTGACATCCCGTACCTTAAAAAACTCTTAGAATTGTATCACTAAGTCTTAATGCGGTGGCTAGTAGGTTAAAAGGTCAGGGAGGAAGACTTTGTAGGTGCTTGGTCCTCGGGCAATAGAATGGCAGTGAAATAGAATGGCAGTATTTCCAATTTGTCCCAAGGGAACCCCCAAGATGCACCACAGGGGCCGATAGCTCTACCAGCTTCTAGGTTTGCCCTTATGGTGTCGCGAACAATCCCCCTCAACCTCAATATAATATAGTACTCACTCTCTCACAGGCTCTCGGTCTGTTCTTGCACTTGCTGTTTTTACTTGAGGGACCTAGAAACTCCAGAGGGGTTTTTACCAGGCAGAGGATTCACCCTACCCGTGCCAATCCCGAAACCCCATTGTAGACGTGAGTTGGGGAGAGGTGATATTTGTATTTACGGTATCGCAATTTTCTGTATTGTATTCTACTCTGGGGTCCATTGTGAAGCGCAATGGCACTTATCTAGTCGTATCCGAGTGATGCACTATGATCTCGTCATCATGACAACCCTAGGTACTCGAGTATAAACCATCAAGTCTATTCTTAGCCCTAAATCCTGAACTACGGGTTGGTTTCTGGGCCCTATTTTGTGACCATAGAAAGCACCACCACTGCCACCACCACTGGTCCTCCCGTCTATATAAAGGAGTTTTCCTCCGCCTTTCCCATCCTTTCCATCAACAACCATCTTCCTCCACAACACAACCACATGCACAAGCACAATTTTCTGCACACTTCCTCATTCATTCTTTCCTTGTTCGGATATCTTGCTAATTTCTTCAAGAGTATAGACCGATAAACTAAGGCTAGAGTTACTAGTTAATGCGTGGGTGTACACATTCCTCCCCCTTCTCCTGATAAATAATTGCTGACCCGATTGATATTAGAGCAGGTAACTCTGTTTTGAGTAGATGGCTGATGTGGGACTATGGATTGGTTATCCGGAATCCCAGCACTAAATCGCCAATTTACTTTTAAGCCTGAGGGGGCTCAGGGAGGTCTGATATACCTCCCACTGTCGGAGATAGTCGGACAGAAACAGAACACTGGAGGTGTATTTGGCCCCCTCGGGTTTTAATGATAAGTAGCTCTTGAAGAGGTGGGTTAGGATATATTGTTTTCCTAGCCCCCTGCACTAGACAGCGCTTTGAGAAGTCCGGCAGTTCACCTACTAGGCTCTACCTCTGGGTATCTTTGGCATGCTCCCCAAGCTATAGGGCAAGAGGCTCTGCTCTTTGGGAGAGATTGCAGTCTAAGATGGCGATGGCAGGTCCCTGCAGTCTTCACTGTTTATATTCAGGGCATGCTAATCACGTGGAGGGACCTGGCAGATTCCGCAACCTGGGAAACTCGCAGTCCCTCCCTGCCCATCCTGGGTAGTCATCTAGATCGACGCCAAGATACCCGTCCGTCCTGGGCCTTCTTTGAGGTGCTGTCGTCCATTCTGTCTGGACCCAAAGATGGGCAGACTAGACACTTGGGTTCACTGAAGAGAACAGGACCGGACAGGGCAGTAGGTACTCTTGCATGAGCGGGCTTCACTGAGAGCCGGGTTCTGCATAATGAGCCTTGGCAATGGCAGTAACACAGCAGGTTGGCGGACACTGGGCTGGGGGCTGGGGGGTGTAAATTGGTGCACGGCACGGTGTCAGTCATCGCCCTTGAAAGACCTGTTGGGCCTTCAGTCTTTCATGCCTCCCCTGGGACGTCCTCGCAAATGACGGAGGACGGACTACCGCTGGTGGTACACACCAAAAACAAACCAACCGAGCCATTCGGAACACTGACACTAGCTTTTATCCTGGCAGCTCTGGACTGTCTAGTTATATTACCGAGGGAGTCTCCCTTTGGTGTAAAAAGGAATGGCCCGGGGGGTTCCTATAGGCTATTGCAAGCTCTCCTCCCGGGCCGGGCAGTGGAGAAACCATGTAAGTACCCCCCGTTTCCTTTGCTTTGTTTTGCCACCTTGTTTTAAGAATTGTGTTTGTGCTTTTGGCCTCAGTGGTTTGATTAATCTCCGATGGAGAAGCCCTGCACTACTTCCTCACCGAGTTCAATTTCCATTGCTTGGGTTGGGTCGTAGAGTGGCTACATATATTAGCTTAGACTTCCAATAGAATTAGAAAATTTAATAAGATGTGGGTTTTCGCTCGCTATTTTCTGTTTGAATTCTCGTAGCTTCCAGCTCTCCCAGAGTCGGCGGGGGATAGTTTCCCTCGGCTACGGGGTTGATCGCACGTCTGAGTAACTCGACCATAATAGCCGGTAGAAGAACCACAGCCTCTAAGTCTTTTATTAAGTCTCACAAACTCAGTACCTCGCCCTCGAGAAGGATTTAAGTAGCGAGTGATATTACATGAAATTAATTTGTTTGTCCTCACTTTACTGCGTTCCCTTTCGATTATGATACAATCCTTTTACATATAAAACTAACCAAGCTTTTGGCACTTCTTATGCACACCCTGCCTCACTGCCTCTATCTAGTCCTATACCCGTTAGTTTCCATCCCACACCAGATGAGCAAGAGAGCGAGAGAAAGAAAACTCACCTGGCCTTTTTACTCGCGTTCCCTTCCTCGTCACTCTCCCCTCCCTCCCCTCCTTCCCCTTCCGCTGCCTGGCCCTCCTCCTCCCCCTTGGCTGCAGAGCTCTCTTCAAGCACAGTCTCGACCCCCCGACTCCTCGTCAAAGGCCCCCAATTCGCCGTTGGATTCATCTGATACCTCGGGACCCCTTTCACTTTATCCTTATCTTTACCAAGCCCCTCATCAAACACAACTTCGAGCGAAGTCAACCTCTCCACTTCTCCCTTCTCCTTCCCTGCCTTTCCCTTCTCCCTCGCCGACACCTCCCCATTATCTTTCATCATTCCAAATCGTAAAATCTTATAACCAGCCATCATCTCACCCACCTTCCCCTCACCGGCCGGTTTCTGACGGACCCACCGGCGCATGACCTCCCAGATGATGTCCCAAGGAGCATCAGTCTTGACGGAGGTGGGCTTGCAGTGGCTCCGCACAACGGTGTATCCGAGACGCATTAGTGCGCCGCGGAAAGCGGCCATGGGCGGGGCCTCGCAGTGTAGGGTCCGCGCGAGGCGGTTGGTCACAAAGAAGAATGGGGAGTTGGGGAGTGTGGATTCTTGCAGGGCGGTTTGGAGCATGCCGGTTATCCGCGGGAGGGTTTGGTAGATTTCAGGTGGCTGGGCAGGAAGAGTTGAGAGGAGGTGGTTTATGAAGGTCGGAGAGTGCAGGGGGCCGGACCACATTGGGCCGCCGAGCTGTGGTGGATTAGTCGAGGTCATTGGGAGGGAGAGGTAGGGAGGGGGTAGTATACGTGCATGGGAAATCCACAGTCGGGACACTCGGAACTTGTGGTCGGAGCCATCGCTAGTCCGAATTTTAAGTACGTTCCATTCCCGTTCTTGTTCTTCTCCTCCTTGCGCTTGCCCAGCGGTTGTGTCCTCCAAGACCCACACCCCGAATCACAGTTATATACCATCATGCTCGTACTCGCTAGCTTTTTAACCTCCTGCGGGCTCCTGCGTACCCGCACGAACACTCTAGCATAGAAATCTATGCTGAGGCTCAACAATGGTTCGATAGAGCACCCGTACCTCCCCGCTGCAGTCGCCGTTGCATACAATATAAGCCGGAGACCCGCCTCGTGGCTCCACTCCCCCTTAATTGGCATCCCGCCGTACAGCGAAAAGCACTTCTCGCTGTAGCCCGTTGAAGCCCACACTCCAGCGTCCGTGCAAGTGATGCAAAGCAGCCCCCCATCACTCACCGCCTGAACTGCTGCGTCAAGAAATGGGACTGCAGTGCCGAAGGGATCGAGGTCTATGACGTCATATTTACCAAACCGGTGATCCCGCGACCTGCCATCGGCATGTTCTTCTTCGGTTCGTGGTTTCGGTGGCGAGAGAACGGAGTACATATGGTGGGTTGCGTTTGCGGTTTCAACATGGATTTTGGACATAGCAGCATCGGGGGTGAGCACCGGGTCGATAGTCTTTGGGGTGTGGGTTTTGTTGTACTGGATGTTGCGGCGCATGGATTGGCTGGCGGACGGGTCTAGGTCGTTTGAGGTTGTGCTGGTAACGAAGGGGATCTCGAGAGCGTAGCGGAGTGCTCGGAGGCCGGTCGCTGAGAGCGCATCTAGGATTGTAAACTTTGGTGGTATGTTCGCTTTCATTGGTTTCTCCTGCATCGGATCTCCCTCCCCCTTTCTTTGCCCCCCCTCCCCCTCAAGGACTTCCTCCATCTCTCCGCCACCTTCCTGTGTCCTGTCCCCCCAGCCAGCCGCAGCTTCCTTCTCCTTCCCCCTCCCATCCTCATCCCCTTGCTTTTTCTTCTTCTCCGCCTTCTTCCCTTTCTTCTCCTTCAAAAAGACCTCCCCAAAGGTCCGGATCGCCAAAACACTCAAATCTCGATTAAATTGTTGAATTGGATTATAGAATACCTGCCCCTCCGCCTTGACATCATTCCCACTCTTATCCTTCTTCGCGACAGTCTTCGGAAACAGAACCGTCGCCAGACCCTCTCTTACCGCAGTGCACTCTACGCCATCTTCTAGCGTTACTAGGAATGCGTGCGCGGGGGTTGGGTTCGGGGCGATAGGCTCTTGTTTGGGTGTCCGTGTCCTTTTACCCATTGTCGTGGTTGTCGCTGGTGCAGCTATTTGGGGATGGTGGGGGCAGCGGTGGTGGGGTAGTTCTTGACTGCGTGAGGTGGAATTGAGTTGCGTAGAGTGCGTAAAAAGTGTCCGTGAGTGGATTTTGGTGAATTTTATTGGAGTCAGGACATGCAAATGGAGAGGATGGGAATGCAGAAATATGCTTTCCCGGAGGAGAGTAGGAGTCATTCGATATTTGGAATTTTGGAAAAAGAAAAAAGTATGTCAGGAAGGCATGCAGAACTATGATAGGGTTAGGGTTGGGATCTCGCTTCTACCGGTATCCGATAAGCGGGACGGGATAGCACTGGTATCGATACCGGGTACGATATTGTGTGGTTCCAGACACGTGAAACCTACTCTCAAGGTGACGACAGACGACAAAGAGGGGAGAAAGACTTGAAGGATAACAACGTTAGAATAATAAAAAAAATAAAAAAAAGAGTATAGAAATGATGAGGAAGAACTTGGAAATAGAACTATCAATCTATCCTATTGATTAGAAGTAGAGAGTGGGGAGTAGCTCCAGAGTACCGTGGTGAAGATTTTGGATGAGAGGAAGAATGTATCATACAAGTACCTACTCGAGTACAGTAGGTAGGCAACACAAGTGATATCCCATGTGTGTCATGCCAATGAATGCTACTTTTTATAGCAGAAAAAGCCCTGTCCAAATGTTGGCAAACCAAAAAGTGGATAGGGGAGTTTTACATGTCCAGAACTATACGGAGTAGTCCACTGCAGTAAGGGATACGATACTATACGTGATAACTACTGCGGCTTTCTCCTGCTATGGGCAGGTGGTGTCAGCCTTTGCCCTTGGCTATTGAGCGACTTTGTAGCATCAATTAATTTTTCCCAGTCTAACTCAACACACCCCATCATTATCGCTCTATCTAACCTGCCATCAATTAACTCAATTGCTATTGGTTAGGGATCTTTGGTTGGCTGGGTTAATTTACCTACGAAGTGTGCCCAGATCCATGGAATAATCTCTACTATTCTATACTTTGTCGGGGATACTGTCCTCTCTTCCACGCTCCCTAGTTGCGTATGATATCGAGTGAGAGGTTGTCAGCATCCAAAGGAGGATTGATAGTCTTTGCATTGTATGTATGATATCTATTAGATTGAGCTGGCATAAGCATTCTGTCGTGGACTCGCGATTCGATTCGATACCTTCAACCTGGTATTCTCTGCCTTACTTCAATTTCTCTATATTTGTTACTTCCATTAGACATACTGCAGAGCCATGGGTCCATCTCCCCTATCAGGTAAATGATCTCCTTATAGAGACTTTTCAGTAATTTCTCGGCAGACCCTAATTCCTTGTTGGTTTCTGAACTCGAGGAAACACCTATCATATCTGGTAACTTCCTTCATCTCGTTCCCTCGTTCCACCAACTCACCCTCAGCCAACCCCCTCTTTCATTCCTATCAAAACCGCAGCTCAGCCACCGTACCACCATATCACTCTCAATTTCGCAATATCTGCTAGTAAAACACCAGAAACCCTCTCTCTTGCCTAAGAAAAAGCTTTTAATCCCCCAATGAGTTTAAATACCTTAGCCTAACTCATTGCGAGACAATATCCACCAAGGAGCCAGTGTCAACCAGGACCAGCGAAGGATGTAGATTGGGCAAGGGATGAGAGTGCATCATCTGGGAAATATAAATCCGAGTAACTTGTTATTTAGAAATGTCGGTCGCTCCAAGAGAGCCACCATGCCAGGTTCGAGGCCGTAGCTTCACACATAGCTATTTATCCTACGACGGCACACACTAACTAATTTAAGAATACAAAAATAATAAGAGTAATGAGCAATTCTGAAAATTCACTTGAGCTCAAAGAATCTGAGAAAGGTTCAAGTGCTATGACACCCTCAAGCTACAGACTTGGACAGCTCAGGAGCTGGAAGAGTTACCCAGGTGCTTCTAAGCGATGAGCATAAGGATTCGGTGTATATTTTTTCGTTTCCACACTTCTTTCTTTAAACGTATCTGAATATGGATGGAACTATAAAGCTATCATACCAGGGCGACCCCGCCGGATCCGGCACTGGGGGGAGACTAAAGACTCAAACGGGGAGCCCTTAGTCCGTATTCCTGAGCTGGTTCAGCACAATGTACACCTGCAATACACTGATGATAAGGTATCCACAATAGATGATTGGATTGAGGATGCCAAGGGCGACAAGTGGAATGCTATCTAGACTGTTAGGCATAAGTGGCATCTTGCGTGCCTCACCATGGACCTTCCGGACAATGATGTGAGCTCAGATGACTGGGAACTTGCAGATGAAGGAGTCTCCTATCGCCAAGATTGGGGTCACAATAACTTCCGCAGCGGGCCTGTGTTCAGATAGCTTTCGGATGTTTTCATTCCACAGTTGTTGGGCAGACCAGAAGGAGGGGTACCGAATAAGGTGGTGATTTTTGCCCAGCTGCTAGGTCAAGCATCTTATGTCAATTGGTTCCTCCAGACCTTTCATACCGGTATTTACTCCATCTTGTATCACTTTAGGATTGTGTCGAGAGACAGGGATAGGCTACTACAAGTGTTTGCTTCAGTTGATAGACTGGCAGCGCTGATCCTCACTCCAGCCCTCGGTGGCACTAGGCTGAACCTAG